>UYYG01000047.1:0-211132 GCA_900625125.1 Dracunculus medinensis | reverse complement strand
CATTTCAGTTTAGACCAGTATTCATTTGCCGTTCCAGAAAAATCATTGACATTTGTACCACTGAGTTGTTTCAATAATTCAGTTTGAAATGCGCTCACTGTCCCCAAATTTTTTAGTTTGAAATAGTTGAAGAAACTTGGGGGATGCTTTTTTCTACGAGTTGTCAATTTTATGCGGATCTTGGCTCGAACCATAACATGGTCTAATCCGAAGATTTCCGTTTCAGTGCTGCGATAGGAACGACTATCTAGTATACGGAACTCTTCCAACGGCGATTGACTAAGATATAATCAATCTGGTTGAAGTGTTGGTTGTCCGGGGAGTTCCACGTGACTAGATTTTTCTATGATGCCGGAAGCAAGCATTAGTAACAAAAGGTTCATGTTCTTCGACATAACGAAGAAGACGTTCCCCATTGGCACACCGATCTCCGATGCCATATTTGCCAATTGTTGAGGTCATCGCAGCTGAATTAACCTACGCGAGCATTCCAGTCTCCCCCGATTATGATCATGTCATGTTTCGGTAGAGACTTTGTTAGCAGTTGAAGTTTCGCATAGAACTTGTCTTTATCACGGTCATCTGCCGACAGCGTTGGAGCATAGACACTGATGACCGAGAGGTTGCAGAACTTACTCTTAAAACGGGCATAGGCCATACGGTCGTTTACCGGTTTCCACTCAATCAAAGCGGAATGGGCCTTGTCAGATATGACAATCGCTACGCCATATCTTCCCGAGTTATTCAAAGCACAGTGATATAGCCAGTATCTCTACTTTGAACCAGGATTAATAACTTCTCGAGACCCAAAGTGAGGAAGACGGACCTCTGACAAGCAAGCGATATCCACACGATACTTAGACAGGGTGTGGACAGTGATCGCTTGGCTTGCAACGTTCATAAGCGTTCTAACCTTCCACGCTGATACGGCTAATACCTCGCCGCACGTGCAGAGGGCTGTTCCACTTCTTGATAGGTTTCGAGCAATTACCTTGGTTTGAGAACACATTTTATTTATTATTCTTGGGATCGTTTTAATCCCGGATTGTAAACTTATCGCATTTACCACCGGGTTCGAAGTATCATTCGCATCGGGAGACGCTGACGCCGTATCAAATGTATCTGACCCTTTCACCATAGAGTCAATATCGCTTAATATCAAAGTTCATTGCAATGTAGATATTCCACTGCATCTTAACCATGTCAAATAACGAGTGCGCGAATATCATCAATTGTTTTTCTTCATTTTTTCAAGCCTTAATTTAAAGACTTCAGTCAAAGCAGTTTTTGTCATATTAAAATTAAAGAAGCATCTTATTAGAAATCACGATGATTTCCTTCTGATCGGTTAATACGTGCGGTGATCAGTGTTTATTCTACTGTCCTGATAAAGCACCCCAACAAGGTTATTCTAAAATAAGTAACGCGTGGCAGGCGAGCAAAATCCTATTGCTTTCAAATATTATTAATTTATTGTTTACAAAGAATATTGTTTCGCACTATGGACCGATTTAATAAAATTTTACATGTCAGTATATAATAATGTATTGTTTAAATTATTAATACCCTCTGAGAAATAATAATTAGTATGCCGATATCAATTGCCAATATCAATCATTTTAATGAACTTTAAGATATCATAGGATTTCACAAGTTATTTTTTTTATAAAGTTTTTCAAAATTCTTTTACAAAATTCAATAATGAAATGCATTTAGAATGAAATATTCATAAGGAAATTTTGAATAAACAAAATTAATCGTAATGTTATAATAATTAATGATAAAAATTAACAATAATAATAAATTAATAGCAATAATGAATTAATAGTAATAATAGTAATAATAATGATAATAATAACAACAATAATTATAACAACATTATCTAATTAAAATAATATTAACGATAATAATAACGGTAATAATGGTAAAGGTAAAAATGGTAATAGTGAGAATGATAATGCCAATATTGCCATAATATAATAATGATAAGAATGCAATAATAATAATCTTGATGACAACAGAAGTGACTGGTAACAATGATAATAGATAGTAATTTTAATAATAATGAGTGCAATAATAATAACAATAAAAATATTTATCATAGTGAAGTATGAATTACATCATTCTTCTATATTTTCACAACTTCTATATTTTTAATATTTGTTAAATTTAGAACCATTTTTGGATTTTTTTTTATAAACTCCAAAACGATTTAGAAAAATTATGCTTACAGTTTAAGACAATTTGATTTGTTTGGTTGTTACATGTGACGATGATTTCAATTTATTTATAAAATATAAAACTTTTTTTTTCATTTGAAAGATTAAAAATTTCAGTGACTGCGTTTTGCATAGAAAATTTATTCATTTTTCTGGACGTTTTGAGGTAAATCCAAAATAATTTATTGATAATTTTTAAACTAAATGAGTTTAACAAATGGAAGCCTCAAAAGTATAGAAGTGGGCAGTGGTTTAGAATATCGTGTTGAGGGTATGGCTTTTGCTCTCGACAGGAATAAACCTTCTAACAGCTCTCACCATTACTAGTTAGAGTGGCTCCGCTGGCTACAAGAATAAGACTTCTCCAAGCTGCTCCGTCCGACGCCATCGTTAGTAGTAATAAAAGCCATTCCTTGTTCCATCGTCTGAGTCCATATATTGCTGGTCCACCTATACGTTCAAAATTTTTCCTGTCTGTATCAGTCCAGGTTTTGTTTGCTCCATTTTGCTTTTGATGCTAACCATCACAGAATTCGGCAAGTAGCGAAATATGCGTTAACTCCGTGGTGGGCGAGAAGAATGTGCCCTAACCAGAGAAAGCAATGCGATATGATAATTATTAATTATTAATACGGATTTATTTGAGAATATGCGATTTTATACCTGCTCGATAAACATGTAAAATGTATTTGAGTGCTCAAAGACTGATACCTTCTTAATATCTTTTGGCATCATTGGCCATATTTCGCAGCCATATAGCAAGATTGAATGAATCGCGGCTATATAGATGCGGATTTTTGTCTTCATGGTGATTTCGCGACAATTCCATAAAGATTTCATTTAGTGGAAAAACACAATTATAGCTGTCGTGATCCGGGTTACAATTTCATCCTTTGCCTGGCCATTTGGGATTAGAGTGGACCTGAGGAGTCGGGAATTTCCTTAACCGGCAATGAATTGATAAAATAGGTATTTTATCAGCTTCTTGCGTATAAGACGAAAACATTTCTTTATTTACATTGATTTAGAATACAATTCTCGCTGCAGTTTTTGCTTATTGTTTAGCAGCTCATTATGACTATCAGCAAAAAGGACTACATCATCAGCGTATTCAAGGTTTTTGATCCTGTGCTCTGGACTGATTTATATAATCCAATCTATCGTATAGTTGAATACTGTAGAGGAAAAGGATACATCCTTGATGGATTGATAGCAATTTTTATTTCGAAAAAGTCAGTCAGTTCTTCATATACAAAGATCAAGGTATGCTGATAGAATGCCTTAATGAATCGAATGATCTTCTCCAGAATGCCTTAATGAATCGAATGATCTTCTCCGGGACCGTCCATATTCCATCATTTTTCAGAGTCATTTTGTAGCGTAAAAATCGTAGCACAACTGCATCCCTTTCTGAATTCAGCCTGGAGGACTCATTCTGCTATCTCTTGTTTACCCAGATGTCTAGTAGGCTGATTCCTCCGTATTTGTTGCAGTAGTCCTGTCACCTTTCTTAGGAATTGCTTTATTCCATTCTTCTGTTATTATTTCCTTTATTTCCATACCAGATAGTACATTTGAAGGTGAGTTATGAACAATGGTGGGACAATCTCCGGCAGTCTTTTGTTGGTCTTAAGCTTATGGATTACAGAGGTTATTTCCTCTTCTGTTGACAGTCCAATCGTATGGCTCGACAAACGAATTATCCAGAATAACATATGGCGCATCGTGGTTAAGTTTGGTCTCTTTCCATCTTGTGAGGTGATCCTTAATAGGCGCCCATTAATATCTCGTATTATTTCGTTATAATTGCTTTGCGAAGAAGGCGAAATAGTTTCCCATTACCGAACCGGCGTCTCCATTCTCGAGACCATATCGCTCCAATAGCGATTTCTGACCTGCTGTATTGTTGTCGTTGTTCGAATTCTTCGAAGTACCTGACAATCAGGATCTTCTGATATTGCTTTGGCAGTTGGACAGTTGCGCATCGTGGTTATGTCTTGGATACCCAGCTAACGCATTACTAATATATTTTAGTGTAGAAGTGGTTGACTTGTCTTTAATTGGGACCAGTATTCATCTGCTGTTCCAGAGATGTCTTTACATTCATTTCACTGAAATGTTTTATCGTTTGTAATATGCTTATTGTTCCATTGTTGAAATATTTTTGGGTACATTGTTTCTTAAGAGTTGCCAATTTTATGCGAATCTTCGCTTGAATTGATCCGTGATGATTACCAGTAGTATAAAATTCTTCCATCCAATATAGTCAATCTGATTGGAATATTTCTTATCTGGAGAGTTCTAGATGCTTCGATGCCCGAAGCATATATTAGTTACAAAGAGCTCATGCTATTCGACAAAACGAAGGCAGTGTTCTCCATTGGCGCACTCGATCCCGATGCCATATATGCCAGTTACCGAGTTCATCATAACCCGCGCGTATTCCAGTCTCCTCCGATTATGACCATTTCTCTCTCGATAAAACTATAATTAATAGTTGAAACTCTGCATAGAATTTATCCTTGTCACTGTCATCCGCGCATAAAATTGGGGTATATACACTAATGACCGAAATATTACAAAATTTTCCTTTGCGCTTAGGTCATATGGTCATTTACTGGCTTCCACTCAATCAGAGAGGATCGAGGCTTTTCAAATATGATAATCGTTACGCCATTTGAGCTCGAGTTATCCGAGACACTACAGTGATATAGCCAATATCTTTTCTCGGAAGAAGGTTTAATTACTCGGGAGCGGACATGAGGAAGACGGCCCCCTCGGAGGAGACTGTATTTAGAAAGAATGTGGACCGTAATCGCTTGGCTTGCAACGTCCATAAGTGTTCTGACATTCTAAGCAACTATAGTCAGCAGCTTGCCGCGTTTACAAAGTTCTAACGGATAGGTTCTCGTCTCGGTTGGGTTCTGAGAAAGCATCCTCTTCGTATCATATCTTAGCCTCAAGGTTTGCAATTATTTTATTAGGGCCGGACGATAGATTTATCGCATGTACCATTGGGCATGGAAGATCGGAAGAGATGAGGAAACCGCGTCAAAGAGATCTGACCCTTTCACCATAGAATTACTTGGGAAAAAAGATACGGTTCCAGAATCACCCAGGTTTTTGATACCATGGCAGATTTACTGCTGTCAAAGACAAAATAAAGATAATTAAATTTAAAAAGAAGTATTTTAAAGATAATTAAAAGAATAAAATTTTAAAGAAATGTTATAGATTTAAAAAAAAGCTTATTAGATTCGCAAAGGATAATATTATATATAATACTAATAATGGTAATAGTAAATAAAATAAAAAAAAATTGCAAAATAATGATAGTAAATTAATAAATTATTAAAGCACCGTTTCATTGATTTACAAGGCATAATAAACGTATTAAAACATCCTAATAATATTGGAGGCGTATATTTCTATCGCCAAGCAAAAATGTTCAATCGTTTTGTTAGGCAGTGGAGCGAATCTATTTAAAAGTGGTGAGACACCTAATTTAATTTAAGTTATCCACCGAATTATTAAGCGTATGAACTAAAACATCATGATTCTGAGGCTTTATTCAACTCGAAAGATATACTCGAATGATTCTGTAACGTATGGAAAATGAATAAATACAAATAATGTGTATATCAGTGGCATTGATAACGTTTATGTATAGTGAGTAACAGCTAATCGCAGGAAAGCGCTAAAGTTTTTCCATTAAGAGTATCTATATAATTCCCAGTACCGACAATAAATGATTGTCGTAAACTTATATAACTTTCAAATTCCAAATATCGAGGGACCTCAAGGATAGCATGAATTCATAGCCAGCCTCAAAAATATTTTGCTTTGTCTAAGACCGAACAATAATGAATTCATTCTCTGCTGGCTAAATGGAATGGATTACCATAATAATTAAAATTATCGCACGAATTAATAAAAAGAAAAATAAAAAATAAAAGAAAAAATAATTTCCTAGAAGATTTGCGGTATTTATCAAATGCCATTGCTGCAGAATTGATAAATAAGAAACAAAAATAACTGAATATTTAAATTTGAAAATGAGTCGAATTCCAAATGAAGTGTAATAAAGTATTAAGTAAAAAGCAATTCCGGGATCTCTGGAGTGATCTTGGAAACTCTTTTCTCTACCCTCAAGTGATTCCGCTGCAAGAAGATCTCACTATTCCTACTACTCAATGGATACAACCAAACTAAAAAATGGTTTGAAGAAAAAAAAAGTAAAAAATCATATTTTCTCGAATACAAATTATTAAAAAAAGAGATGCAAGATCAAACTTCTTCTTTTCCTTGTTAATTTGTCTGACAGAAACTCAAAAACATCGTTTAGCCAGTGTAACGATTAGTATCCCAATAACAATATCAATAACTGCACCGAGCAATGCGCCACAAGCCAAATAAAAACTGTATCCAACCTTAGATTGGATTTTTGATTCCAACTCATTAAAATCGGATATTTTGTTGATAAAATCTATATAATAAAAAATAAATAGCAATGTTTCGACAGAACCTCTGATATAAATCGTCTGAGATCTAATTTATAAATTTTGATATTCTTTCACTCGATCTTTCTGCTACAAATTTGGCATATCAGTTTCTATGACAACAGCCAAAGTGCAGAATCAACAGAATCAAGATGAGCATCCTGACTTCATGGGCAATAACTGGTTTAAGTTTAATTAATTTTAATTTAATATAGAGATCTTGTCCAATAAAATGCTGCTTAATTTATCCATTCTAAATTAAGAGCAAGTCTAAATTTCATTTAGCAATGAAGCAATCCAAAATTTTTATTAAAATAGTAAATATTTGTTTCTATGAGATAATAACAACTGACATAAGCCTGAAAATAAAATTTTAAATTAAAACTTACCAATATCATTTTTGTTATCGATGCCATAAAGAATAACAGCTATGGACAATAAAATAGTAATGATAGTGGCAAAAACTGGCAGTGGTTGAATTAAGCAACTTTTGCAGCAACAGGCAGCTATAGATAAAATTGTCCAAATAACAGTTACAATTTCGACGATCAAAGCTAGGCACATCGCAGCAACGACAGCTTTATCCGATAATAACAAATTCTAAATCATTTATGCTATGTCTATGAAAAAGCTTATATTGAATATCGGGGAGAATATTTTATTTTAAATAGGAGTGGTAAATATCATAATAGTAGCAATAGAATTGAGTACAATACATAAATTTCGAATATCGGTGGATATCGTAATGACGATAGATACGACTTCATTCTCCTAGCTTTTGGCCATAACCTATTTCGACAATTTTTAGAATTCAAGAAATAGTATAGCAAGGTCACTGTAACATATTGATAACAATAAATAACCATATTTATTTACAACTAAATTATGGATAATACATTCCTCTTTTTATTGCCTGCGCCGGTCCGAGTTAAATGGTTGTATTTCAACATGGTCCTCTGGAATTGAAGTGTTAGAGGTGTTCGATTTGGTTTGATCCTCGATTATCTGTATTTATTTGTTGACCAAATGTATTTAGCAAAATATTCATTATATCACTTGTTTGATTTGAAATGCAATTGTATTTTACATTACAAATCATTTTTCCTGATTTCCACTATCTTTCTGATACATTAAAAATTTAAAATTCTCGCTGATTTCTGAAAATGATATGATATGATAAGTTTTGCGTTGTATGTCGTATGTCGAAATGTCATTCCATACTTTTATTTGATAATCGATTTCTCGGCAATACAAAACGTTCCTATTTTTCGCCCCATTAATACTTCTTGTGATTAGATAAAGCGGTATTTGGTGTGCTTTTATAATATAATTAAAAATTTTGTTGTTACCATATTTTTTAAATGCATTGGAAAAACGTTTTACATGACCATTGGACTGAGGGTGGTAAGGTAGCTGAACTAATACAATTTTTTCATAAAATTTTCAGATTATATGTGCGTACTATGCCCTCTTATCTAAGATCTTCAGAAATTTCCATATTCCTCAAAAATTTATTATATATGGAAGAAAAATTATTTTTGAAACTAATATATGATTGGACGCATTTCTGATTCGTACGAGAAAGCAACAGTAACTAGTAGAAAATGTCGTCTTCTTACTGTTCCTCTTACCAGTGTCGAGCTTGAATCTTACTGGTTTTCCATTTAATTGAATTTCGACTGTTTCTTTTCTAGTTTTCCAGATTCCATTTCTATTCTTCAATTATTTATGTATAATTAATTCAATAAACCATATTCTAAAGCAAATTGAATTATTAACTGTATTAATATTAATATTATAAAAATATTCTGTGGTTTAATTTCATTGATCACGACGTAACAACGCCTCAGTTTTTGATGAAACGACAAAAACCTTCAAGCCCAAATCTTTTAAGTTTCATGATTGCGAAATATAATTTTCGGACATAGGGCATTTCTCCAGATAACCAGCAGGGAGTTTTCGAGGTGTCTTGCAGGCTGTTGTGGTTCGATGCTTGATTAATATGGTTTTTGCTGTATTCCACTTTTAACACTGTCGATTCCCATTTTTATTCATTCCATGAAACTTTTTGATTGATTTTCGTCCTCTCAGTCTGTCGTTATGAACTAAGCTAAGATATCGATTATATTCTTGAATCAGCTAATGAATAGTGGAGATTTTTATGTGAAGTGGGATTTTAGTTTATTTTGCATATAGGCTTATAAATCTAAACCTTCCTAAACCTTTTGTGACATTAGGTTCGATCTTTTGAAGTAATTTTGTGCGGATATTGGCATTTTCTGAAGACTGAAATTCACAAAAAAATGATTGCATTTTTATAAGCATTTCCATCATGAGTCGCTGTCGCATTACTGCTTGTGCTACCGCTTGGCTAATACTCCATCCGTGCATATTTTGATATAATAAATCCACAGAAAGAGAAAAATTTTAAAAAGGTATTTTAAAAAACTGTCGTCAAAATACATTTGCATTTATTATATTTCAACTTCAGTAGTCATATTATAAGTATGTGCGAATTTAATTTTATCTGCGAACGCCAAAATTTATCTGTGAATTGTCTATGATTTGCCGAGTGGTTAAATTTGGTTAAACTGAATATAGGAGAGAATGTTTTATTTGAAATAGTATGTAGTAATTGCAGTGATATATAATTCAATTCGATCATGCAGCGCAGTCGTATGCGATGATACATGTCCCATTCCTCAGATTTTCATGAGTTTTGGTCTTTTCTGGAGTTATGTAAAAACGAAATAGTATAACAAGGTTGTTGCGAAATGCAAATAACAATACAATAACTATATATAGGCTATACCAAAATAAATTATGGATTAAAGCTAAAGAAGATAAAGATAATATGGTAGATAATAATATGGTAGACATAAATAAATTATATATTGAAAATTAAAAATATTATAATTCCCTCCGGGATGAAAAATTAAGACTTGGGAAATTCCTTTCAGTTTTCAAAATGATAATCATATACAAGAAGAGTAAAAATAATTTTGATTAGTCGCAAAACTTACCTCCCACCATTGCTTGCAATATGCAAAACCAACTGATGTTGTATTAGTTATATTGGCATTCGGCATTTGGCAGAAAAATGGAAATATGCCTAAAGTTTCGGGGATTTCAAGTTTCTTTAAATTCTCAATATTGAAGCCACTTTCAGCGCTGAACTGTTTCCAACCTAAATTGCAAAATCATCCTTTAAAAAGAAATTTCATTCTATACTTATAATCTATTCAAATAATATATAATTCGTAATTTTGGCCCATGACCCTCATAAATGAACTATGATCTCAACAGTACTAATTTTTAGAATACTAGCATATTTATTTGAAAATTTCATTCAGCTGATGTAACTTATTTTTCATATAAATCTCATTTTTTTATTCTTATGCTATATACTTATTTATACTTATTAAATCTAATTAATTTTAAAATATAAATCTAATTTTTGCTTAACAATTTATGTAATCATTTTATTTCCTTACTGGCTCGTTTCAGATTATAATATTATAATATTACAGATTATAATACTCCCTTTGATATTTATTATCATATATTTTATTTTTATTTATTTCTCATTTTATTATTTTTCATTTTCATTAAATCTTAGTTTTTCCAAAATTATTTTTTTTAGAATTTTGAGCTTGTTTTTTCAGAAATAAAATGATAAATGCATGGATAATAAAAGAAATGATTAAGATTTTTAAGACCGAAAATTTCAATGAAAAATCGTAAACCTGGTGTAAACATTGAAGCCAATGTTAAGCCTAAGCTGCCGGCCATAATTATTCCAAAGAGTATTTGTCCAAGAAAAGACAAACACATTACCGAAAATTTCCTACAAAAATCTGGTTCCTTTCTAAAAATTTTAATTGCATAAAAAAATGGAAAAATTTTAACAATTGGTACGTGTCATCACTTAGAAAAATCAGATATTAGCAAAAACATTTATTTATAAGACATCAGTGATTGTTTCGACTAAAATCAAGTACCATGGCTTCCATTCATGTTCCGTGATGGGAATATATTTAGAAATGAGTGGTGCTTCGGAGGTGCCTATTTCTGCTTCTATCGCTGTGCCGCTGGCAAAAGGGCTGTAATAGTTCATAAATCTAGCCGAAATGGAGATTGTAAATGCTGCTAAAACAAATGGAAGAATTTAGCATTTATTCAGACTCTGATGGCTAACAAAAGCAAATTTTGCATGAATAGGCACTGACCCAAACAATTATTTGAACAAGCACTGCTCGAAGAATCAAATTTTTTCAAACAAACCACGCTGAATTACGATTTATTTATTTTTTTCACCATCTTGATCAAACGTAGTCAAAATAACTATTTTTAATGCTAAATTTTTTAAATAATTATTATTGAACAAACATCAAATTCTCATTTTCCACTATACTAATGATAAATGTATTTTCTCCTCGATAAACGACTCTCATAACTTTGGCTCGCAGTAATGAGAATATAAAAAATAATATTAATAAACATGAACGTATGCTATACATTAAGTGAAATTCATATAAATCTATTTAAAAGTGGATTTATTTTTAAAAAATTCGCCACAAAGAACGCTTCATGTTTATGCCGTGAGCTATAAAAATGAATGCAAATAATTTTTTTTATGCCGTTTATGCCGTAAGCTATAAAAATGAATGCAAATAATTTTTTTTATGCCGTTTATGCCGTGAGCTATAAAAATGAATGCAAATAATTTTTTTCTAAACATGGTTTTCTTCGAATAATTCTTTTTCATATTTTTAAATGAAATTGCATGAAACACCATTGGCAATTTCACGTTTTGGTCTCTTTTACTAATTTATCCCTTCTACTTTTCACCAGTTAGAATAATAGTGGATAAAAATGAAGTACCATCTTTTTCACAGATTTCAACAAGTTAACTAAGCAATGTACATGTACAAATATATCATTTTTATACCACTTTTCTCTAATTTCTTCTCTCCTTTTTTTTCCAATACCTTACACTCTACGTTAAATTAAAAAAATAAATGAAGAAAAAATTAGTACTAATTAATTAGAAAATTAATAAAGAAAAAATTAGTAAATTACGGCGAATTAGATGAATTATATAATTAAATGAATGAAAAAAAAAAGGAAAATTAACGAAAATTGAAGAAAAATTTTAATGAAAAAATAGCTAATATTTTAAAAAGAATTATGCACTTCAATAATACGAAAACTGCGTACATTAAAATATTATTAGTAATAATAATAATAAAACAGATGTATTTGTCGCGGAAATAATTCTTTTTATGATAGTCAAATGTCATCACTAACATTCTATATTTGTACAAATAAATCGTTGGGTGTTTACAAAAACTGAAAACTAAAATTTAAGTATAATAAAATACATCATTTATAAAAAAAGAGATCGTAGAGAGAAAGAACCTTGTAAATCTGGCTGGCTCTACTTACTTCTAAGATCCTTTCATAGAGTTACTGAGTTTTGGTCTTCGTCATCTTGAGTTATTTTCTCTATTTCTATTTCGAGAGCCTTTAAGGTGCTGTGGCCTCTTAGATTAAAATCGACAAATCGACAATATTGAAATATTGAATTTCATTAACTAGATTGACTAGATGATTTTGGTTGCAATGGCTCGAGAGCTTCATTTCATTAATAAAATGATCATAATGTCGTCGGTAATGAGAATTGAATCGATCTATTGCTCCGATTAAAGGCAAATATTATCAATGGCTGTTGCTGAGGTTATCTATCAAGCATTATGCTCTCAAGCTCTCAGCAGGAAATATCCGAGTAGGTACTCTATGCTCAAATGCTTCTCGTTAAATTGCTATCCACTGACGAGCATAAAGGTGTTATTAAACATAGAACTTGGTTACTTTATCTTTTAATAACTTGCAATATCTCATTGCTCCTATTCTCAAACTACTTTTTAGCGAAAGAATCTTGTCTTAGTAGTTAACAACCAAAATTACGGAATACAAAAGTTGTTATATGCAAATAATTGATTTGGCGCATAAGGTGCTTGAAGTCTTCATTCTTATATTTATTATTGGCAATATAATTTAGTTGAACAATCTTCCTTAAACAATTTTTTGAAGGCGAAGTACCGAAATGTTAATTCCTCTAAAATGCAATAGAATCCGATGATAAACTAAAAGTTTTACAATCTTAAATGAATTGTAGTATTTTTTTTTCTAACCGCCTACTGCTGGTTTCGCTTACTGGGGCAATGCCCGCTTCCAAGTTGCTCGATGTGGTTTTTAGGAGTAACATATTCTGTCATGTCGATAGGCCGCACTTATATTTAAAATCTCTTCTGACTGTATCAGTCCATGCTTTGCTCCTCCTCGCTTTTGGCATCACCCATCACAAGATTTAGCAAGTAACGAAATATGCAATAACCTCTTGGATAGATAGAGAAAAACATGGCCGGAATAGGCGATGGGCGACAATCGACAATCTACCGCAATCAATAATCGAATATTCTAGGATGTCAGATATTAATTCAGATGGATGGAATATTGAAGGTGGATTTTAAAAATAATCATTTTATCATAATGTGATATTTTATCCGCGAGCATTAAAATATATCTTAATCCTGTGTCTGATCGATCTATATCAAAACGAAAATTTAAAATCCGGTTAACCAAAATTCCAAAAAATAGAAAAAACTGTAAAAACCATAGGAAAAACACCTTCAGTTTTTTCTAAAAGAAGTTCAGAACATTCCTAAGATTTCTCAAGACCCGGAAAAGAAAACCACACGAACTTCATAAATATTGAAAATTCCTGAGATATTTGAGAAATTTCTGATTCATTAGTTTCAGTTTTCCTTCATTCGGAAATTTTCGGAATATTGTGCAGCTCCTTTTCTCAATATCTTCCTTTCCCATTGTTTCACAGCTATATAACAAAATGGTACTTAACGTAACTAAATATACGGACTTTTATTTTGATGGTAATTTCACGCATAGCTGTATTGTAGAATATCAATTCTTATTTCGAAAGGATCTGTCAAAACTCCCAAATCACAGAAATCTGTGCCAATATATCGTAATGCATTATGAGTTGGATGATTTTTTCTGGAATATATATTCCATAATCTTCTAAAGCGCGGCTGTATCGGTTCAATAAAGCAATAGCAGTGGTTGCAGATATTTGAAATGTTTTGGTATAAATATTTAGTCGGTACACAGTCATTCAGAAACCAGCTTGGTTAGGGCGAATCCTATTTCTTAGTATGGTTAATTTATCACAGCATATCCATCATTCTTCTTGATGATTAAGAGCAAAATTGCTTTGCTCCAGTTGAATCGTTTTGGATAATATTTGAAGACTTCAGCTCGAAGACCGTTTTCTCTTGAAATTTTATTAGTGTTAAGCTTTTAAATGAAAAAAATTTCACTGTTCCAGCTAATTCTAATGGAAGATGGCTCATCGAGGTTAAGCTTAATTCGTCCATCGAGATGAGCCTTAACAGGCACATCATTATTATCACAGATTATTTCACTATTTCTTGAATCATGTTTCGTAAAGATTGCGGAATAATTTCCTGTTATCACCTGCATGCAGGCATTTTCATGTTCAGGGAATTCCTTAGAACTGGAATACTGAAACTCCTAAAGCAGAGAGAAAAAACCTTCTTTTATCAAAAAATATCAAGACATATCTTCAATGAAAATTTTTGTTATTGATTATAGAAATCCTGTTGCACCATCAACACCACCTTGAAGGAAAAATTGACTATTGAGAGTATGATTCGACTCCTTGTTTCTTAGAACGGCAGTCTGAGTTGTCATCCACTTCCCTATCCTACCGTTCATTTCTAGAGAATATTAAACTTAAGTATAGTTGGTATATAAATACGAATATTTATGCCTAATACGAAAATTTTCAGAAAATTTTGGCATACAGATTTCAAACTTACTTGAATGAGCAATTAATTTCCGGTAATTCATGCATACCCGAATTTAATGCATTGGTTATCAGGTAAGATATCCAACCATTTATAAAAAAAATATAAACAAAATATGAAAAATACAAATAAGAAAAATGAAAATTTCATACTATGGCGCTATTGATCTTTTTGCTTACA
The DNA here is from genome assembly GCA_900625125.1 of Dracunculus medinensis. Classification (NCBI taxonomy): domain Eukaryota; kingdom Metazoa; phylum Nematoda; class Chromadorea; order Rhabditida; family Dracunculidae; genus Dracunculus; species Dracunculus medinensis. The sequence continues at coordinate 196,321 of UYYG01000047.1, read as the reverse complement.
ACGGCAATTTGAAATGTGGATTTTTATTTAGTTATTATGAATTTTCGAGTGGAAATGAGAAACAAATATAAAAATATAGAAAAATATAAAAAATGATAATTTATTCTAATATTTGATATAAAAATATTATTTGCTTAATTATTTATTATTAAATATTTTAGAAATAGATTCCTTCCAGGCAGAGAGAATCGATAAAAATAAAAAAGTTATTGATAAATATTCCTGAAAATTATAAAGCTTTTAATTAATTTATTTGAATAGAATCGTAAAAACCTAACAACGGCACATATCGGCTTTTTTTATTGGCAATTTATATTAGAAGTATAATATAAATAATATAAATTTATTGAAAGAGTCGCAGAGCAGAAATAGAGAGAAATAAATTTCACTATTTATTGAAAGATATACAGGATTTTTAAGAAAAAAGATAAGATAAAAAACTATTTTTTCCTAAGGACAATATTTCTTGGCATTTCGATCAAAATAACTGCAAAAAATAAAAGCACGATGGTTCATAGATGCTTTTGCATTGTAAGTTGAATTTGTTCGACTGTGCATTTTTAAATGAGGAAACAAATAAATTATCTATCTATTCAATTCAAGAAATCCGAAAAAATAAGTTTATCAACAAAGAGTTTTTACTTTTCACTTAAAACGTGAGATCCAAATTATCCAAATTTTGCAGCATGAAATTGCGACATTTGGCAATAGATTCTAATTCTAATGTCGCTGACTATTAGGATATAACACTTTTAAAATGCCTTATTGGAGTAAAGGTGCAGATGATAAACAATACCACCTAATTTCCCTTTTAATGCCAAGCTTACTCCAGTCACCGGAAATCGAACTCAAAATCGACCTGACACTCACAACTTTTAGATTCCGTTGCAGCAATTCAATTCAGATTAATGCTATTAATTTTCATAAATGTGTGATGATCATTTGTGATAATCATTTCTTCTTTAAATGTTTTTTTGTTTTTAGAGGGGAGAATTTTCGTAAGAACGATCAATTTAATTTCTTTTTTCTCGTTTCTTCATACCAAAATAAAATCGACTAACCCCAGTTTAAGCGTATTGAATATTAAGTTGAGGAAATGCCCATAAGAAGAAGAAGAACGATAATAGAGTATCCAAATACATATCTATGAATGGACGGGAAATGTGCATAAAATTTAAAAGAAAGGCTTTAAGTCGAATTCTGCCAACAGTTAACAATTTGTATGGAGATTTTTGCACATTTTGTGCAGACATTCTTCTTTTCTTTTTTTTATGATTTTTATGATTTTTCATTGTACAAACTTAATAAACGATTCGTATTTATTACCTGTTTAAAGCATATTCATTCATATTCAATTAGCTGTTGCCTAGCTACTTGAAATGAAATGGATTATCAATATGAATTGTCTGGAAATGAATTATCAATGAATTATCAATGAATTAGGCAATGAATTATCAAAAAATTATATAATTGTTACATTAAATAATATACTTATAACGAATATACTCTTGTATTTCCACTGTTTTCTGATTTTTCCAAGTTTTACCAATTTTTTCAATCGTTGGTGAATGATTTGTATATTCGACATGTTTCTTGCAAGCCTGTTGCCATAGATCTTGTTGTGACATTTCTGAGACATTTTTAAAAAAATATTTTTTTCTTAAAAATCTCAAATAAGCTTTTTTATAATCGACTGACAAAAGATGTGAAATTTTATCATTCCTTATTCATTTTTCGATCATTTTTAGAATTATTAGTCTTTTAAGAATTTTTGAGAAATTTGCCATTAAAAAATCGAATAAATGCTGGAGATTCAGTCATACTTCAACCACCAGATAAATTTCTAACCACATTAACAGCCAGAGTAAATCTAATCAAAAATGGTAAACTAATCGCTTACTTTTTTACTTATTGAATTCCAAAGAATGCGATTCGCTTAGAGAATGGCAATTATGGAATCCATTTCTTCCAAAAAAAGTTAATGGCATTCTAGAAACAATGTTAATTTTTCACGACAGTTTACGAGAACTTGCTTATCGTTCGTTCTTTCGTTCTTCGCCTTCATTGCTTTAAAAATTTGTCGTTTCAAAGAAATAAAAAAAATCGAACCACTTAGATGCAAAAAAACTGACTGAAGCAACTTTATAAGGAGAATTCTTTTCTTGAATGATATTTCTTTTTTTCACAATTGAATTTTGTAATGAATTTTAATCGTAATTTTTAATCATCAAATAGAATTTTTCCCAAAGAATTTTTAACGAGGTTTTCTAACTGCTTCTTCGCTTTTTTCTCTTGGTAAATTCTTCTAAAATATCAAGAAATGTTTCTAATTCAGTGATTTTTTAAGATCATAATTTTCTCAGTAAATTTTAGCCATTAATTTTAACTTTCTTTTTGTAACTGCCCTCAATTTCTGATTTAGCTAATTTCTCTGACCATAGCAAAATTCTTTCGTTAGAGATTCACTAATCCTTTCACCATTTGATTTACCAATCATATGTAAACTCCATCTCCATATGAATTTCATTTTAAATGTTGTAATTGATTTTGAAACGGCTCTGCCTCTAGCCTAGATGGGAAATATGCATATAAATTCATCAGTAAATAAGAATATATTGTATAATAAGAGTATATTGGAAGAAAATAAGAATATACAATATATAGAGGAAAAATGATGAATATTTGGTGGATGGCAAAAATCTTGATTTATGTCAAGAATCATGAATAAATGCATAAGTGTATTGAGAGTCCTTAATCTTTTCGTATAACATTTTAACAGTCTAATGAAGTCCATCTATCTTTGTTTTTCGTCTAAAATTAAATTTAAAAGTGCGATAGAAAAATATGGAAACAACTGTAAAAATCACAGGCACCGCTCAATTCTTATATTCGCAATTGTAAGAAATGCTAAATTTTAGTTAATGAAAATGAAATGCAAATTTTTCTCACCCACGCCTCAGGAAACTTACTCTAGTTTAAAAAAATTTCGTCACTGATTTGATCAAATCATTGATTTTCTTTCAAAATTGGAGAAAATGATACTTTTGGTAAAATGATTTGTAAGAAAAATTTGTATTTTTTGCAACAAAATCTCGATGATTATTTGCGCAATCAAACAACTTCAGTAGTTTCATAATTCATAACAAATTCAATTAATTGAGTACCTCTGAAGAAAACAAATCTTTTCAAAATTCTTTTTTTTTTGTCATGGATTCAAAAAATTTCCTTCGTACCGCTGTCAAAACTGCACCGCCAATCACAATCACCAGTACTGCAAGCAACCACAAATTTCATTCTGTGGTTATTAAAAATTCCTTTATTCTATTAAAAAGAAATATAAAAGAAAAAAATCTGTTATCGAATATCGAAATTAATTTATAAATATTTTTTAAAATTTTTTATACTTATTATTAACAACACGCACTACTCCTTAGGAGGTAAGTGTTTAGTTCTTGCTTAGATGAGCCTATCTTTCGGTTTCAGAATACGAAAATTCGAAAATGCTTCTCACCTGTATTTCTATTAGTTGCGACTATATGGTAGAGATTTGTTATCGTACTAACAGCCATTGGGACGAGATTAATCAGAACGAGATTTCTGGCTTGACTAATTTCATCGGACTAAAGCTTCTTCATTAAAGAATCGCTCTGAAATAGATAGATGAATTTATTTGTTTACTTTCTATCAGATCCACAGATAAAAAAGAAATTACGAAGGCTATTAATCAACATAGTTTTAAATTTTTAATAAAATATTTTGCTTTTTATATACCGCAAACCATTATTTTTTCAACTAATTCACTCTTTATTTCCGGTGAATTTTAATAAAAATTTTATTTTAACTATTTTTTCTTAATTTTCTGTTTAGTGCCATATATCACATTTGCATATCATTTTCAAGATAAATGACAAACTTTTATATAAAGTTTTATTCATTATAATAATTATAATATAACTTATGTTATTATAACTTTTCATAAAAAGAGAGTGATTGCCATAGCTGCTTGTGCAGTTAAGGAAATTAGGATCTCTCTTTTCTTTCATCTACACGAGAAAGCTTAAAACCTTCTTAAAAGTTTTCAAATAAAAAAACAAAACAAGTTTAAAAATAGAACGAATCTTATGAATACAAGGTGGAGCTGAGCTGAAATCTTGTTCAGATCATATAACTTTAATGGTGGGGTTTCCTTCCGATTCAATCTTCCAAAATTATAATCCTTCAGTGAGATTGTCAAATGGAAATTAATTTAACCATCATATTCATCAATTTTAATGTTTTCGCTCAAAATTATGTTTAATTCATTCGGATAAAAAATAAATCCATTCCATCAATTTACCAATTTTCAATTTTTATCATTTACTGGTTTTTTTAATTAAATATTGGACTTTTTAAAAAACAAAATTAGTAGGTTTTTTGACGAGAAAACTCTTTGATAAACCATGTAATATTCAACGAAGAATGTGAAATAGCAATTTTTTTAAGTACTTCAGCGAAGGTTGCGAAAACATCATCGATTTAGAAAATCCGAATTCGCCAAAAAAAGTGCCTAAAGGACTTATTAATTTATCATCGATTTTTTTTAAATTCCTAGCTCATTCCAACATTTTAAATTTTGTTAGAAAAGATTCATTATTTTTTTAGCGAAATAAATTGACATTTAATCAGCTGGCGAAATTTTTTCTTGATATTATTTGGATATAACTAAAGGTTCTGCACATATAATTTAGTTTAAATACATACAATGCAAAAATAGCTTAATTTGAAAAATAGCAGAAATACAAAGACTCATTTTTGGTTAATCTAGGTCTACTGGGTGTTAGGTCAGTACGATCAGGATTTTTTACCATAGAATCATTTGGCGGCTTGAGTACCAGGACTTTCTTCCACAGAGATAAAATCCTTGTTTTCCTACGGTGATCTGGGCCACTATCCTCCTTATATACTAATATACTAATTTACTTTATATACTAATTTATAAAAAGTTATAGGTCAAAATAATAATTGTTATTGCCAATCAAAATAGAAAAGGGAACCTTTATATTATTTATATTTGTGAGATAAAGTAATACACGGATTTATTAATCCAGTTTTTTTCATTTCCATTTTATCAACTAATTTCTAATAATATTCGCGATTCATTATGAATAAATAAATTTTTTGAAAAATACTTGAAATTTATTGTTTGCGAAAAGAAATTATGAAAACGAATTGAGATGATGGACCGGCTGAATGACCGGCTGCCTACACTGAGTAGTAAATATTCTTCCATAAACTCTTCATTTTTATATTATGTCCCATGTGCTAAGATTTGAAGAAATTATTCTGTGATGCAGTTCTTAATCGAAATTTATTTTACATAGATTTTACTGAAGTCTGTTTCGATAGCCAAATATAAATATATTCCATGCTTAAATTAAGAAATATTATCAGTAAAACCAGTGTTATCAGTAAAACCTACGAAATAGTAATAATGCATTTATGCCTTAACTTAGCATTCTACCAATATTTAGATTAAGCTTCGATTTTACCATTTTAAAGTATTGACATAAAGATATAAAAATTGCGAAAAAATATATATTTGTTGTCAGAAGTTGAATTAAATCTGCATATATGATTTTTTGCCTTAACTTTGCTTTACTTTTTGCCCTGCTATATTCCATGAATTTAATGTTTTCACCCTTTAACAGATTAATTTGTTTTCCTAGAAAATTGTTTGGAAATTCATCCATAAATCAATTAAAATTTTTGTTAATCTAAGATATAAATTAATTATAGATAGATCTAAGATTTTATTTGAAAATAAATATATTATTGCTTTTCTAGGAATAAATTAGTTATTTGTAGGAAAAACACAATGACTTTAATATGAATAGTTGACCCTATCAATCATATTGGTAAACTTGTTTCTTCTTTCCAACTGTGCGTTTCACTTCCTGAGTTATTTTGCAGTTTGGAAGCAGATGCGGGTTAGACTACGGGTAAATTTTCGAGAATTTTATTTTTTTTTGCAAGTTGCAAGTCGCTGCAAGCAACAATTTCATACTCGCAATTATTTACTCAATACTCAACAATAAAATTGAGGAGAAATTTTTTCTGTGCTTTTTATTATTTTAAAAGGATAACTTTTGATTTTTATTTCAATTTTCATTTTCGTTTTTATTTATTTAATTTCAAAATATCTTTCAAATATCTTAAACAATACGGAATATAATGTAGTATCGCATAAAACAAAATATTTCTATCAGAAAACGCTACTTTGCTTAATTTTAGCCATCCTTTATCAGGTTTTACATTTTATTTTTGCTTGATTCTTGAATATCATAAGTATATGACTATAGCATGACAATGAGCCAAGTGTTATTCCATTTTCTACAGCTAATCTAGGACTTAGAAATTTGATCGTTTCAAAAAATATATATTTTTTCTCAAATTTAACCCATCAATCAATTTAATTCTTTCATTTTTATAAGGCAAAATTTCCACTCCATATTACTTGATAACTACTTCAAGTTAAATTTATCAAATAGCACTTTGCTATTTTTTTTGCAAATCACCAGTTGTTCGACGACACATATTGAAGCAATTTTTTTCCGTTTTAAAATTTAAAAAAAAAACAAATTAAAATTAACGAAAAATTGAAGAAAAAAGATGTGCAAAGGAAAGCTCAAAAAAGAAGATAATTAAGTGATAAAACTTTTCGTCAATGAGGCACTTGAGAACAGAACTTCAGGTTAATTTCAGCAGCACCAAATCTTTCGCATCACCCGAATTGTTATAAACTAATAAATCAATTCATAAGGCTAGAAGATTCAAACATCACTATGCAAACTATTCATTTTATATGCGATGTTTTTGAAGTTTTGAAAATTTGGACAATCCACTTTTTTACTCTTATTATTATTAGTAATTGGAGTTTCTTTGTTAGAGTTTTATTGCATTTGTTTCTTCTACTGAAAATTAAAAATATGGCAGAAAAAGGAAAGATATGAACGTCTGATGAAAAGCGACCGGTTTTGCTGCATCTGCAAGAAATCATCAATCGCTTTATTAATTCATTTGTTATGAATTCTATCCATATTGCTAAGTATTACTAAAGGAAATTCAAATTTTTACTGAAACCTATAAATTTATACTTTAATAACTATTATTTGACCGGAAAAAAAATGATTGGACCTCATCTTCGCTATTATTAAAAATTTTCCTGCCAGAGGATTATTTAGCGACAGGAGTATAGGTGAATCGCCAACATCGCCTGGATTTCTGAGTGACAGAAATTGGGAGCAGAAATCGATCTGGAAATTTAGATATATTTCTAATAAATCCCTAATAACTGTTATGTTCCATCACAGAAATAACATGAAAAACTATTTTTGTCACTGCTGATTATCGATGACGATTGTCTGCGAAAATATAAAATGCAAGGAGATGTTTGCATCATTTTTCGATTTTTAGGAATAACAAATAGTGTAATAAATAATTGTCAATTATCAATTATCATCTCAAATATTTTCTTAATTTCTATGAATTTGGTATTTATTAAATTTGGGATTTATTGGCCAAACAAATTATAATAACCAAATTAAATATGTGCGGAAAAAGGGTTCGATTAAAGTTATATTAGAGCTTATTACAAAAGTTATTCAATTATTAGAATAATTTCGATTTCGAGAATTATAAAGAAAGACATAATTATTGGTTAGATTCACTTCACCACCTGTTAGAAGGATGAGAGTTTTACTTGAGAGTAGAGTATAGATAGGTCGTCCGCACTACTCAGATATAGAAGGGGAAGGGTTTACTTCTAGTGAGGTAGAGATTGATCCACAATGCATAATATTCCAAATTTAAGCAACAACCACTTGGCTATGTGGATATATAAGTGGATAATTCGGAAAAATGCAATTAACACTTAACACAAATGCAGTAAAAACTCTTAGGCAATTAATACTTTAGACTAAGATATTACAAATATAATATAAATGATTTCATAAAATACAGTGAAATAATTTAGGATTTCGAGATTCAGTATTTAATCAACGGTTAATGTTTTTCAATGTCGCGGCGACCAAATAATAAAGTAGAATATGATGCGGAAATTTTTCCTTATCTGATGGCATTTACTACTTCTTATTTGGCTAGCGTCGCTGACTAAGATGAAGAGTCACTGAAAGGCATATAGCACCATCCAAAGATATTTGAATCATATATTCCACCTACTACCAAATTGTCTTATCCATTCTCAATATGAAAAACAATTAATCGTTTAAATAGACCATCTTGGTAAGAATAATTAATTATTCGTTATATTGGCTTGCATTAACTAATTTATTAATTAGCCCTCCGGTAATTATTCTTTGGAAGATTTAGTAAATTTAAAGTGGTAGAGGGTTTTTAATCTCTTATCCGATGATCATAAACATAATTGAAATTCTTAAAAATATAAAAAATCAAATGAACTGTTTAGACATGGTTTATGAATGTAATTTTATTTTATTTATTAATTTTAGTATATATAAATACTAGTTCTTACACATGTTGTATGGATTCAGTTTTCTAAATGTTCCCTTCTTACACAGTTCGAATTGAAATGAAGAATGAAAATGAAATGATTTCTGCTACTAAAGGAGTTAATTGATTATAATAGATTCATGTTACGATGATTCAAAGCAGAAAATTCCAGTGAAATAAATGGCGAATCTTCTTTTTTAGCAGCAGCTCGCATTATTGCAGGCCAGGACAAATCTACTCGCCACAGGATTGAGGGGTTTTCAAGCCTCCGATTCGATGACTGTTTCTCCTCACTTACTTAGCTTAACAAATAGCGAAATATATGGAATAGATATTGTAATAATATATTTATTTATCGCGAATTATAATTTGAATTCCCAATGCCATAATACATGCTCAAAGTATGATTTAATATATAATTAAGTAAAGTGTAATTTTAGGAATAACTTTCCAGCCAGAAATGGTAATTACTTATTTAAATCATTTACTAGTTTCATTTATTAATTACTTTCTAATAATAGTATAAAAGGATCTTCAGCTAATAAAAAAATTTTTTGCCTTTCGGTATTCAAATCACTATAAAAGAATGCATGAATTCACCGAATTTGTTAAATTTTTAAAAAATTTTAATTTAGGCTTATTTCGATTTATTTATTTTTTAATTAATTTATTAACTTATTAAATTAATTTTTAAAGAAAAATGCTTTCTAATATTTTCTAATAAATAAATAAATAAAATATAAGATTTAGGTTTACTGAAAAAGAATTTTCTGAAGAAATGAAAATTTCAAAGTATTTTTGATTGTTTCGAACAGTATATAACAGATTTAAGAGGGGCCATTTGAAAACATTCTTTATGATGTTCTTCGCAATTGGCAATTTGCTCACAACTTGTTGTATGGTGGTGAATTTCCAAACAATGTTGTGTCTATATATAATAAAATTTTTTTAAAATTTTGTTGTATTTATTCATGCATTATCACAATAAATTGTTGATTCTAGAGAAATTACATCTAATATTAAATAGGCGGTTAGCGCTTAACATTCTTTTTTAGTGGTTAGGCCCGTTCAACTGGCTGAGAACTGGTAGATCGCGACCATCTAGATTTTAATTATCTGTCATATTAATTAATATTATATTAAAATTAATGTTATTATTAAAATTAAATATTGCACTATAAATTTATAATATAGACATAGAAAGAATTTTACAACAGGATATCTTTAATAATAATAATAATTAATAATAATGATTTAATCTAATTATTAATAATAATGACTTTAATAATAATGACGCTCCATTTGTATTTTTATCTCCAAGTGACTCTCTGATGAAAGATTGGCAGAAGCCAATGGAACTATCAAACGAAAAATGTTGAGTGCAATTTAAAAAAAGATTTCTAATAATGATAAACTTTTCTAACTATGAATGTGAATTTCTTCAGAATATTATGCTTTTAGCGAATTTTATTTCAGAATATTCAAAAGATTATCATTTAGTAGAGAAATGATGGGAACAAAAGTAAGAATACAACTTATTAAAAAAAGGAAAATTAAAAAAGGTTGCGGTTGATGAACAAATCAAAGAAGGACATTACCGGTTTTAATTTGGTGCGATAAGAGCGCTTATCAAGCTCACAACGGTAATGAAATGTATAAGTGGAAGTATCAATAAATTGTATAAGCAAAAAAAAAGTTTAAAACATTTATTTAGCTTTTTGAAATGATAAAAACAATATGAAAGCTAAATCTATCGATTAAAAAAAATTTTTTTTTGTATTCTTTTCTTTCACAGCAAATTGATTTAAAGAAAATTCCATTGGTTCGAGGTTTAGGAGCCGAGAAGAAGCATAAACGAGAAGCAGCTAAAATCAGAAGCCAGAAAATTTACAGAAAAATAATTATTTCTCTTTTTCTACCATTTTTTATTCATTTTATTCTTGCATACGACGAAGAATCCTCCTACTTATATGGCATTCAAGATGTATCACCATTTTAATTTTCCATAAATGTCGAATTATATTTGATTAGCTAGATTTTACTGTTCTGTTCACCGTTTTGCATTTTTTAAAAATACACCCATCAAATTTGGCCCCACTACCACTAGAAAAATTTGGCTCCACTACTACTTCACTAGAAAGCCATTAGTACAGGATGGATCGCGAGCATCACCCGCACAGTTTCGTACTCTTTTATGTCCAAAAACTGAGAAGATTCTAGTTGTAATGGAGAATATGTCTTATGCAGTGAAAAGAAAATCTGACAGGCTTTGAGACATCGTTATTTATGATCGAAAAGTGATCGTTTACTGCAAGTTAAGCAATATAGGATTCGTCCGGAATGACATCTTTTTTAACACAATTAGTGCTCAAACTATTTCCATGCAGAAATTCTGCAAACATTGTTATGGCAAAAAAAGGCAAAAAAGAGTTGAATTTATGAAGATCGAATATGATTAACTTCAGACAAAAATACTTCTACAAATCATTGACAGCACATAAATTTATTTTGTTAACGATGATCATCACCGTCGTTCTGTTTTCAAAATTTTTGTTACTTCTCGATTTGTTCAACTTTTATTTCTTGATATTCCTTTCCAACCACCATTGTCAATCGTCTTTGTCGCTTTCTCGTTCTTCTTTTCCTTCATTTCCACTCCCCCAAAAATTTTTGCAAATTTGTCTTGAGACAAATAAAATTCAAACGATAGCGATGAACAACTTATCACAGTCATCGCAAAATATTTATTGTTATTATTATTCTTTTCATTCATTATTTCATGCGATCATTAAAAGTTCATAATTATTGAACAACATGGATTTGATTTGTCTTCGGAATTTAATTTTTAAAATAATCTTCGTCTATCCGGATTTTTGCTTTTTTTTCTGTCTTTTAATTGTTAATATCCTAATTATTATTTCAAATTTCAATTTAATTAAAATTATTCAATGAGAATATGCTGAGCGATTATCGGCCAGATTATCAAGCATCAAGGCTTAGATCCTATCTGCAGCAGAAATGAGCCTAATATTAATAAATCCCAGTAGTGGTGGCGATTCAACTGTATGCCCATCCTCAAATGACTCTCTAATTTCTGGCAAAAAATTTCTAATTTATTTCTAGTTGCGCTAACAGCTAGTGGAGGTGGTGATAATGGCGATTCATTCCCCCAGAGCTTACCATTTACTTATTTTTTTATATGCTTAATCGTAATTGTGAAGAAATAAAAAAATTTATTCAAAAACATAGATGCATTCCCATTCTTTAAACTCTTCAAAAATATAAATATAAATACTTGGCATTCACCACTTTTAGTCAGGAGTGATTCAGTCGCCTAGGAATTTACCTAAAGATAGAAGTACAGGTAAATATCCAGTGTTTTTTTCAATAATAGGTGAAATAAATTCTGTAAATATTTACTGAAAATTTTCTTGTGTAAAGATTTTTAAGCCCTTCATCTGCTTATTTTTCATTAATTACTGAATTCTGCATAAATTTCTTGCAATTTTTTTTCAGTTTTTCAAGTTTTTTGCCGTACGAATGGAAAATTTTATTCAATTGATTGAATTTTTTGATTAAAAATAGCTTTTGAAAATTTCATTGGTTCGAATTTTTTATTTTCCTATTTTTTTCTTCATTTTGTCCGTCAATATTTTTTTTAGGATAACCTTTTGTATCAAGCAAGTTTGCCTTATCTTATAAAGCAAACTGTTATTTCCAGTTCTTCGCTCGTTTATATAATGGCGATTCATTTATCCCTATCCGTTATTTCATTGGAATAATCACAGTTTTAAACTAAAACATTTATAATATTTATATTTATCTAGTAATATATATTATCTAATTATCTAATAATATATTTATCTAATTACGAATTTAATAGTAAACAATGGGTTCGATTACTTGGCTCACCACCCATGCATATGCAATCCTCTGGCGAAAGCCACTAGAACCAGCCAAATCAGTATATCGTAATAGCAACCTTCTAGCTGATGAATTAAAATTAGCATAATATTTCTTCTTTTTAGTGTTTGATTCAAAAAATCTAAAATATCATTTAGAATAGTTATTTGCACAATCAAAAAATATGTCATCTTTTACCAACAGCACTCTTAAGTTGTCACTGACTATTAAAGATTGCCGTTTCGCTAAATATAGTTACTTTGGTATAAAAGTAAAAGTGAGCTTTAGCACCTAATAACAATAAAAATATTTCGAATAGCAATGTAAAAAAAAAAAATCTTTTCTCATTCCTGATATGTGATAAAGATGATATAAAGATCATCCTCAACCTCGACTCCTCTACTGCATAATATATATATATATATATATATATATGTTCCATTCTCATCTCATGTGTGATATGGGCCCTACTCAATCTATGGGCCTCCACTGGAAGCTTTGTGATTTGAAGATTTTGTTTTGTGCCTTATTTGTTTGCAGTGCGCTATTTTGAAATCTCCGATTCAGACATTTCCCCCGAAATCTGTTGAAGATACTTTTCTAATCTTGCAGTTACAGCTCGGAATAAGAACCCTTTGGCCTTAACTTCTTCAATTTCCTAGTATTTCTCTAGCTCCTCATATTCTTCCTTCCTGAATTCTTGTATTGACTTGGTATTACCATTTTCTGTTAGTTATTAATTACCACGATATCTATTGGTTGGCCAGTATTTGCCTGTTCATATCATAAGATGTTCACATTATTTTTTTTCACGATTTTCAATCGAATCTCTCATCTGGTCTGGTCGATATATATGTATACATATATATGAAAACTTGAAAATTAACTTATAATTGTTTTTCATTTTCTAAGATTGAATTTGAGTTTAAAAGAAAAAATTGTATGTGCAAAATAAGTTACCAAGTTGAACCATATTTTTATCGAAATATTGCAATATTTTTTTAGTAAAATGATACAATTTTGCTAGATAATCAGTTAGTTGGAAACAGAAATGCAAGTTTCGAGTAACTCACAGATTTAACAATTTATATACAAGAGCAGGATAGCAAAGAATTATTGTCTTAGATTACTGCATGGAAAAGCAAGAATTTGTTCTTGCTTCGAGCTTTTCATTAAAAAACCATGTGATTGTGGATAATCCACCAATTCACTTGTCTTTTTATTGCCAAATAACCCACTGCCAAAAATTTCTAATCATAGTAACAGCCAATGAGACGAATCTAACCAGAAATAGTGTGCGTTTACCATTCATTCTACTCAATTATTATTCGATATTGCATATCATGTATGGGAAAGTAGTTTATATTAAGAACAGTAGGTGACAGGAACATATAAAGATCAAACGGATCAATACGGACAAGAATTTCAGGAAATTCCTTTCTTTTTATTTTGTTTTTGCGAAATTGTATAAAATTTGAAATCAATTTGCGTTAACCGGAGAAATATAATAAATATTATGATAGCAGCGATATCAATTCTTTTAAGGTGAATCAGGATTTTATGGCGGATTCCTTTAACGAGAAAAATTTTGTCATCGATATTTCAACGCCTGAAACTCTCGAAAGGGACTTTTACGCTTGGCTTAATGTTAGTCTTTTCTAATTAATCTGAAAAATTTTTTTAGATTTTTCTTTTATATCCTACCAAAAATTTCTGTTCTTACCGATGTCTGTTGGTTTGAAGTTATTTTCATTGATTCACTAAAAGGAATCCCCTTTTCTATGTTGTCTGCAATAATTTTCAGGCATAATATTTTTTCATTCATTATTTCATCATGTTTTAAACGAAAATGATATCTTTTTCAAGATTACGATTTTTTGAACCTTACCTTTTATCTTAACCAAATATTTTCATATGAAAAATAAAATGTTTAGGCAAATTTAGATTAAGTCTAGAGATAAAATACCTATTTTATTTATTCTTTTACCAATATTCTATAATATATTGATTATCGCTATTATAAAACTATACTTCATTCCACTTCGAATTATTTTCAACTTTTACATACTATTTCTGGTTGGCTAATTTTCACTAATTATTAGGATAAGACAATTCTTCCAAGTCTCCCAGTTTCCTATTTTCTTAGCAGTAATTTAGGATGTTTAATTTGTTATTGTCGGCATGTTACTTAATCCCAAATATTTCCACATCAAATACAAACACTTCGAGATTTTCCATTTGTCCAATTTGCTTCACTCATTTAGCCACAAAATATTTCCAAATATCTTCTTACAATATTATAAAATTATTATAAAAATATTATAAAATTGGCAGATATATTTATCCATTAAGATTTGCCTGTTCACTTAATTTACAAATAAGTTTGCAAATTGTATTGGTCAAAATTTTCATTTTAATGGCTTTTCCTTTTGGTAAGAACTTTTTAAAATCCTTATACAACGTTTTTAAAGTAATAATAATTTTGGAGAGGAGATTGTTAAATTTAATTGAGTTTCATATCATTCACGTCTTTTTTAGTGGAAAAGCTGGTGTAGTGAGTGTATTAATGACTGTTATATTGAAAGAATGTCATAAGTGAGATACAGAAAATTATATTTTCCGAACTCTCTTATATTGTTTCAATTCGTTTTTTTATATTTTTATTTATATACCCTGAAATATTCAGGCAAGAATAGTACCACAATGAATGATAACGATAAGAATTGTATTTGCTTAAAATGATGTGAAGAAAATATGGCTTAATGTGATTTTTAGTGATCTTACCTGTCATTTTAAATGGACATTAAATCATCTTTAAATTTAAGAAAAGAGAGAATTAAATGTAAGATGCAATGTCTTATCGCTTCTCCTCATCTCAGATAATAGGCTCTTCTTGTAGGCGAAATCTGGGTGATCTGTGAGTCTCATCTTTACTCCCAAATGACTCTTTGGCGAAAAAATCCAATCCTATTAGCCAATGGAACCAATTAAACCAAGAATAGCGTGTGATGTTGGAAAAATATGATGAAATTGATGAGAAATCTTACTTCTCGATATCGTAATAAAACGAATTCGATAGTTATGATAAATGAAAGAGTAAAAGAATTTTCGTATTAGAAAAATCACAAGAGAAGAAAAGAATTTTATGTAACCAATTTAATGAGATTTTGTTTTTTCTTCAAGCAAATGCTTGATTGATTAATGGATAAATATGCAATGTTTTGTTATCATTATGATTCGTTCATCAAATGTTTAGAAGTATTAACAGGAAGTTTTGCTGCGAAAATGCATCGTAATTGTCGCAGTGATCGTCGATCCATCTATCCGCATTTAAAGATTGATATCTTCTATTATTGATGGCTTGCCTGCCTGCTCTACATTTTCCTTCCTTAATCTCTATTTTTATTTATCAACTTTTCATTAATGACCTTCGTGCACCGAAATAGAGATACCTTACCTTCACAAATCACAAATTAATTTATATTTCTATGAAACTTTTACCTTACGCAAGAAGTGCTAATATTTAATTCAAAGTCTAGTTGGTTAACATTTTTAACTAAAGAATAAAGTTAAAATATCAGGCGCCATAACCATTCATGCGAAAGTTGGATAAAGATTTTATACATTTTTCTCTTAAGATAATTGGGTAAAATGTCGACTCAGCTGAAAGCCTTCAAAATTTGTGAGAAATTCAAATGTGTAGGGAGAGAGAAAAACATCTTTACACCATATACACCATAAATGCACTATTCAATCTCATTAAAAGATGTTTTCATCAACGGTTGTGGTGAATAATTATAGGTTTTTGAAATAAATGGTTAAACTGGTTATTGTGCTTATATTAAGAATGAAGAGAGAGTAGAAAAAAAATTATTTTAATGCGCCCATCAAAAGTGGATGAAATGAGTAGAGAGATTTACTCTAGAAGTTAGATAAAAAAAAGGAATATAGTTCTATATAGGAATTATATATATATAGGAAAGAAGAAAAAATATATTTCAGGGCGAAATAAAATCAGGCTATCGAAATATGGAACCCCTTCCTCCAATAGACGATCTTGCATTCAGTATACGCGAGTCATTTTCTTCTGTTGATGACCTAATGTCGGATGGTGGTTCATTTTCGGATAGTCCTCCATCCTCTATCTCATCTGACATCAATGAATGTCGTTCGTCAACTGATAGTGAACTACAACGACACGATTCCATCACATCTTATCCTGGGAGGAGCTCAGGTTTATTTTTTAAAATCATTTTCGCTTCAGTAACTTTAATTTTTAATAAGTCTGTGCGGTAGAGTTTAGAACTGAGATTCTGAGATTCGATAGATTCTGAGTTTTTAAATCCAATATTGAGTCAAGAATGTAAAGAAGTATTCAGACTCGCCGAATTAATTCCAATAATCCTAAATTTCCAAACTGAAAACAGCGCCCATAAGTTCAGAAAATTTCAAGGAATTCATTTTCTCGCCTGATTTATTAAACATTTAGGTACAAACCAATTAGGCCGCACTTATAGTCCTGGTTTACCTTTATCCATGAACGAACGAGAACAAATAGTTCAACTTTATCAGAATGGATGGAAAATTTGTGATATATCAAAACGACTTTGCATTACTCACAGCTGTGTTTCAAAAATCCTCAACAGGTTAGTTAATGAGTAATAATAATAATAATAAATAATATGTAATAATTAATAGCTAATGATTTAAGTCACTTTTGATGTATTCTTTCCAATTGCTATCCTATTCATCTTATTTCCAAAAACAAGGCACAAAACTTTCAATGTGATATGGAGATATTCAATTTTCAAGTCAAATCTAAAATATTATAAATGATGAGCAGATTCATTTTCTAAAAAAATTAATTTATTAATTTATTAAGATTTATTAAAATGTTAAGATATCGTACAACTGGATCAGTAAAGCCAAAAGATGCGAAGGAAGGGCGTACCGAATCACCACTTGTAATAGCGATCCGAGACTATAAGATGCGGCTTGGAATGAGCCGCCAAGCTGAAATTCGCGAACAACTTATTGCTGATGGTATTTGCAGCAGAGAAAACGCTCCTTCACGCTCATCCATCAATCAGTTAGTCCATTCATCTAGTATTTTCTTGAATGAGAGGTTATCAGTTCATTTCCTCTCTCTTGACATAGAGTAAACTTGTTATTATTACAGAATCTTTTCATCTTTTGGCGAAAAAAACGTAAAAAATTTCTAGCAGTAATGAATTGAATTAAAGAGATTGTTGCACTTTCATTTATACTTTTACAGTTCTGAAATAGGAAAAATTAATTAATAAATCAGAGTTTTGATGAATTTCAAATACTATGTGCTAATAAAAAGAAAGTATAAATCCGAAGATTGCAAAAAAGATATGGTGTGGGGGAGGGGGAGGGGGAGTAGAGGAATTAGGGGAAGAAGAGAGGGAGGGAAAAGAAGGGAAGAAGAACGTTTAAGTTAAATTCTTCGAAAAACTGGTTTTTTTGGGAAATTTTATTTTTAAGAAATGCAAAATATATTTTCCAAAAAACTTTCTCGCAGATGGTAATAAAAGTTTTTTTTAAAAATTATTTCCGTTAATTTCGTCCTTCAAAAGTACTTTTTCATTTTATATTTCAATTGAAGTTGAGTTTTAAAAAAATTTTTAAATTCTCGGAAACAGGTTAAATCTAGTAAACTTCTCGATCTTTACTCAAATATTTAGCAAGAGAATACAAATATTTTCTCCTACTTTTTTTGTTTTCTCATTAACTTTTCGATTAAAAAAACTGACAAAAAATGAATATAATTTGTAACAATCATCCTTTATAAAATATCATAGAATGAAATGGTAAAATAAGTAGCCACTGTTCACCATTTCTGGGCTCAGTCCACTGGGACGCTTGCTATGACGAAAAATTTTTACCAAAGAGCCATTTGGTAATTGAAATGCAGATGAATCTATAGCAGCACCGTATAATAGTGAAAACGGAAATATTTCATTATCATTTCATTCAATGATTATTGAGCAAAAGTGGATTAGAAAGAATGAAACCTTGAACTAGTCAACTACGAAAATAGCCGAGCGATTAGCTGGTAAGATTAAGGTCGAGCCATCGTGGGCTTGGTTCCTCATCGTGAACCGATCATTTGACTTAAAATTAAAAAGTCCAATTGATCCAATTGAAGCCCGTACTTTTGTCTGCTAGTAACTCTCTGGCGAAAGAGTCGCTTACTGATAAACAATGGTGGAATAAACGAGAAATGGTGAGATTTTTCTATTAGCAAAATACTTTGAACTAAAAATTTTACTGAATTGAGCATTTTCTTTGAATAATTGAATATAGCAACATAACTGATAATTAATGAATAGGAAAAGCTAATTTGTAAAAAATTGAGAAAAGTTTTCTTATATTTATTCAAAATAAAAATTATTACAACCATCATGTGTCGATGTCGATGTTTTCAACAGTTTAAATATTTAAAATATTTTAATTCTTTCATTCTGCATTTAATATTTATTCATTATTTTAACCAAAACGTAACATTGAAAACGTTCTAATTAACTATTCTGCTCAGATGGAAAATATTTCCATAAATAAATTTAAAAGAAAGGGGAACGATGGCCGAACAGCACTCTGATTGGGCCCATCGAATTCCTGTTCCTTGAATAAACCTATCATTAAGCGTGGAAATCTTGGAGCTCGCTCGTAGCTCTATTCGCAACTAGCCGTCTAGCGTCAGATTTCATCCTAATAGTCAGTAGAACCAACAAATCAAAAAATTAGAAAATGATAGAATGAAAAGCATTTAATATTAATATTTTCTGCTACGTTGAACTGAATGCTAAGTATCATAGCAGAATTATAAATTTGAACGCAGCTAGATTTAATCGTAAAACAAAAATTGCTAATTTTATATTAATATATTTATGGTCCTTACAGTATATTGCGTACAAAACTGGATATGAGGAAAAGGAAAAAACCAATTTAGAATATTCGACATCACATCGAACAAAACAGTAACTCTTCGAATGATGAATACCGTCAAGACAAGTAAAAATTCAAAACTGCCTTAGATACGGATGATATTTAAATAAGTATTTTCGTCCATTTTATCCATTACGGTACCAGTATTTCAACAAGCAAGTAATAATTTTTGTGTTTCACCGCCTCCGAATTACTAATTTTAATTTTATCTATGAACGAAGTCCCAGTTCTATTTATGATCTCGTTTTTTTAGTGTTTAATCTGTAGCGTCATTTCTCTTTTTCTCACCTTTATGCCTTTCGATAAATGTATAATTCCGAGGAATAATACTGCCTGTTTACTTTGTTAGTTGCTGCCTTTGTTAAAATATCACTTATTCGTTTGTTCGCCTTTATTCATCCATTCTTCTTCGTTTACCATTTAATCAAACCGCTGTTAACTACACCGTCATATTATTTTATCAAATTTGTTGAGGAAAATCTGATTGGTGATTGGTGATTTCGATCGAATGACATCTGTAGTCTAAGCATCCTCATTGTACAGCTAATAACTATGATAAAATATTATTGAATATTCATATTTTTTTCGAGAAAATCCGCATAAAAAATTTCCGTGTTTTGTTTCTTCGTTGCAAATTTCGACGAACTGTTGAAACAAACAACCGTTTTAATCATTTTTTTTTTAAATTCCAGTGTTTCCGATAAAACAAAAACAAAGCCAGCGTTTTTGCGAGCCTAAGCTATCCTTCCACTTCCCAAAACCCCTCGATATTCCCATTTTTTTCATTTTCAGTGAGAGTCAAAAAAATGATATACTTATTCAATTATCTCATAATTACTTAAATTATCTCACAAGAGCCAGTGAAGCAGGAATGGTGAGTGCCAACTATTAACCTTTACTGGTTTATATATTAAGTCGAATATCGACAAAGGGCCACAACTTTTAAAAATTTACCACATTTATAAAACTAAATACCCCCACTATACTAAGTATTGAATGATCAAATTAACTTTTTTTAAATTTATTATGAAGTAAACTAAATGGAAATTTAACATTTTTGTATAAATTACGGAAATTATTTCAGACATTTACAATAAATCGAAGAATTCCATTTAAAAAGAATTGTCCATCGATATTATATTTATATTTGCAGAAAACTAGTAAAAAGCAGCAGAATACACCAATTATAGGAAAGAAAATTTGAATAATTTTCATTAGGTTTGTTGGATATTTGCAAATAAAATTGGCAGAAATATTTATGAAAAATATTTGAAAAAAATTGCAAAAAGTTACAAGAATACAAGAAAAATATGTGAAAATCTATATAGAAATTATTTGTGGAATTCTCAAGATAAACGGACAATAATTGAGCATTTTGAAAATCTCCTTGATATTGAGGTCTAAATTGCATCATACATATTCGGATCTTTTGTTTTTACTTTGTTATCAATAATGAATCCGGATTTTTTATCCTTCTTTCTGTTATTTTTTTTTTTCGATGATTTATTTTTTTCTTCAGAAGTTTTCTTAAACTTCTCTGATCTAACCCTTTGAGCAGCTTTCGTCTGAAACAAAGCTAAAATTTGCTTTTTTATAATCGCAATGATCGTAAGAAATTTTTGTTAAAATAAAATTTTAAGAAGTGAAAAAAATGAAAGATGTCAGCGTACATATTGCGTACATATTCTTCAAATATCTTCAATTTGAATAAATGAGCATCAGATCAAGCAACAATGATCAATTTAAGTGCTAAAAGGAATTTCTAAATCTAAAATCAAAATGACACGAACACCGTAAAAATACAACCGAAAAAAAGAATTCGTTTACGAACGCCAAATACAGTAGCTCTATATAAATAATCGCCAAACGGCGAAAAAACTTAGGACTACTTCCATTCTTACTTGGCTCTACCCGCAGGATTATTTATTTCCTTCACTGAGCCATCAATGGCAACAAAAAGATCATACTCCATTAGCTATCGTATATTCTTTAGTTCTCGTTTTTTGTTAGCTTCGTCGGCTTATTGTCTTGTGAATCTATTAATTTCTTTTCCACTTGATGTGTAAATTTGCTGACTTTTTTTCTATTAAGGCATTCCTTTGTGCTAATAAAAATTGCTAAAACAACCTACCTTCACCTTAATAATCGATCATCTATTGATTATTGATAACTTATAATTGACAAAGCGCTGGTTCGAATTCCAAACCAAAGTAGCTTTTACATTCACCGTTTAGCGACATGAATTTATATTAATGGGAATAACATAACGAAACCCATACCATGATGGCAGCTGAAGAATCGTTCGACAACAAATCTACTCGTCGCCCACAAGATTCAATTACACCATCAGAATCCGAATCAACAGGAATCGACGTTACTAAAGGATTATTATCACAATTTCTTGCATCAGAATTATCGTCCTTTATTTCTAAAATCCAAACACACAAAAAGAATGAAAAATTTATGGACAATTTAAAAATGCAGAGTATTTGATATTGACCTATGCCAGTATTACCGGACAATCAAACCAGAAATGATAGATGCTGCTGAACAAAATTCTTAATTCCATTGATTATAAAAAATTTTTTTTGATATCTTTAGGATAAAAAAATCTTATTATAATATTATATTGTTTTATTATTTTTACCAAAAAATATTTCCAATAAAGTAGAAAATTACCAAATTCATCGGTAGCCAAAGTAACTGGATCACCAAGCCAAGCATCAAGGTCATCTGAAGTGAAGGTTACTTGCATGATGTCGTCAATCTCTGGATGAACAATTGAAACATTCTTATGTGGATTAAAAATAGGACTAACTGGCCGTGATTCAAAGAGCTGCACACGATATGCTGCAAAATATTTCCTAAAGAACATTAAGCAAAACAATGAAAGATTGACTCTTTTACAATTTTTGATAAAAAATTTCTATCAAACAAATACCGATAGGAGTATCGGGTGGCTTCTTTTCCAAAATGAAGTCAGAGAAAATTTTATTGGTTCTAGACGATTTTCTAGAACTTTCAGATCCATGTTCGTGATCGTCAACTGAATAATCTTCTTCATAGACAGCAACCATTTTGTTGACATTCCTGCACAAAGTTATTAATTTTTCATATAATAATTTGAGGCAAATTCATACAAGTGCTTAAAGCAGATCCTCTAATATTTCCTGCAATAACCTTCAAAAAATATTGAAAATATTGGAAAAATTCAAAATTCAAAATCGATATTCAAAAAATATTGGAAAAATTACTCGTCGCTGCTGGAAGACATCTTTGGTACAGTATTTAAATCGCTCGACAGATTAGTATCGTTTTGAAAATTTTCATTAATAATGGTAGAAGTATTCTTTGAACTGTATGCTGGTACGGAATTATAACCATCATTGAGGTCATATGCTAAAATTATTTATTTGAAAATTATGAGATGAATAGAAATTATTTTGATATTTATTTCTTTGTGCCAAATTGCTCTAAAATCAAAAAAAAGAAACCGCATACAAGAATTTTCGATCAGAGAAGATGCAGATGAAACTGATGAGGCAGAAGAAATCTTGCATGCCGTTTTAGGCGCAAAATGACCAGCCGATGATATTGGTTGGCCAGCGTCTAATGGCAACTGCACATTAATATTGCCACCTGTTGTTAAAGGTTCTATCTTTTCCACAGCTATTCTGCGCTTTGCTGTGAGAGCTTCAATGAATCTGAAAGAAGAACAGAAGAAGAATAGAAAATTCGCTCTAGGGAAAGCATGAAAAATTCATAAATTTTAAATAAATTTATAAATTTATAATCTATTCAAAAAATTTATAATTTTTATTATAAATGAAAGAAAATAAAAACAATCGGTATTTAATATTGAACAGGATAAAAATTATCATAAACGTAATTCAAATGTATATATATATATATATTATACATTACAAATTATAAAAAATAAATTGCATTATAATTAAATCAATAACTGGGGAATAAAATAGCTCAACAGGTTGTTGCTCAATTGGGACACCGATGCTGAGGTTCGATTCCTCGCAGGAGTAAACTTGTATAAAAACCCGGCTGTTGCTGGCGACTCACCTGTATTTCTATCGGACTCCTTGGCATATTGCCCAATGGGACAAGCCAGTGGAGAAAGTTTAACAAGTAATGATGAGGACTCTTTAAAAAAATTAGAATTTAAAAAATAAAAAATAAAAATAACATCTAAACTTAGAAAAAAACAATAATGAGAAAAAATTAATGTTAACGGTGGCTCGTTCTTTGATGGGAGTGATCCTATATAATAATCTCTAAAACAAAAGCGAAATCCAAATCGGTGCTTGATACCCGTCTGCACCACCATTCTCTTACATAATTATTCATAATTATTCGACCAATTAGAAACTAAAATCTAAAATGAAAAAAGATTTTAAGAATTAGGAAAAAAAGAAAACGAACTGGTTATAGTCAGCCTCAGCTGTTTCCTCATAAATATTTAGCTCCTTACAGCTAAGTTCAATTTCTCTTTCATTTCTTTTCAGTTGGCCAAGAAGAGTTTCACGCTAAAAACAAGAAATTCATTTAATTCCAATGATTTATTTCAAATTAAATTTTCAAAGTTTAACCTGTAAATATAAGAATGGTATGTTGAAAAAAAGATAAAGGAATCGCAATCCATAAGCATTTCTCATTGAACAAAATGTAAATCGAACTTCGGCTATGCGAGATCCATTCTTACACGGCAGTCTAAAATATTAACCAATAAAAAATATTGTTCAAATTATCAAAGTTTCATAGGAAACTGCAATCTGCATTAATTTGATCCTTATCATATGACTGGAAAAGAAAATAATCGAACCAATACCACGAAGATTTATTTATGTTCAGCTTTACAGGAAATTATTTTTACAAAAACTTTATGAACTGATAAGCAAATTTCAAGAATATGGATTTCAAAAAAATGGAAACATTCAAATGTATAAAAAAATCATTTTTTTAGATATAAAGTATTTTGAAGAATAGACATAATCCCATCTTCCTTAAGCTTATTGCATCAGCTGAGGAATCAATCGAAGCAAATTTAAATATGAATGCAATAATAGTATTATTAATTTTTAAAATTTCTTCATTTAAAAAACTCTTTCTAGAAGAGATTTTCCAGTAGACTTTCATTATCTCAGCAAAAATAGCTAAGAAACTATTAAAATATGTGACTAGTACGTAAGTTAGGTTCGCTTCGTTGATTTCTTAGTATAATTAAAAAATTTTCCAGGAATCATTTGGAGATAAAAGTACGATGGTCGACTCGCCAAAACAGCCTAAATTTTCCACTCCTGCTGAAAAACCTTGCCCTCAACATGATAATCTGAAAAGCATTCACTCGGCTAATCAACACTCAACGCTCAAAACACTAAAATAAAACATAATCCAAGTGCAAGCAATTTTTCTGGTGTTTTATCAATGAATTAAGGATTTAGTTGACTTAATCCACGTGAATTAGAAAAAATAACTTTCAGCAATCTTAGTTATTCAGCTGCACAGTCGTAATACAAGAACAAATGAGATTTAATACGTCGAATGAACATTTCTACTTTTAAAGGCAACACTAGCCTGTGGTACTGGTTTATGCAAGAAGTGGAATAAACAACACTATTAGACTTTTATATGTCTTATAAAATATCCAGCTGATTCGAGAAAAAACCTCTTGCTTAAGCGAATATTCTTGAGACAGATTACCAACTCGATTTATGATCTATGAAGTTTATAATGTAACTCCATATCAAATTTGCAAAACTCAACAAATTGGTAATTGGTGAATGAAAACAATGAAGATGCGCAAATGGCAAATTTCAAAAAGAGAACTTTTATAAATTATTGATAAAAAAGGACTTTTAGAAAATTTTTAGAGTAAATACCAAATAAGTGAAAAGCAGATCAAAATATAAAATGATTTTAAATCCATTTTTACTTACTTACTTTCTTCAAGATTTCTTCATCTTCTTCTAACAGCCCTCACCATTACTGGTTAGGCTGGCTCCAACGGCTACGAGGGTAAGACGCTTCCAAGCGGCCCGGCCTGATGTCATCGTCGACAGTAATGGAAGCCATTCCTTTTTCCATCGTCTAAGTCCATATATTGCTAGTCCACCTATACTTTCAAAATTTTTTCTCACCGTATTAGTCCAGGTCTTGATTGGCCTACCTCGCTTTTGACACCAACTGTCACACGGTTTAGCAAATAACGAAATATGCGTCAATTCCTGTGATGGACGACGGAGAATGTGCCCTAACCAGCGAATGCGGCGCTCTGTGATAACATTATTTATGCAAGTCGTATTTAAACAAAGATGGATGCGATCTTGTGATATTTTATCCGCTCAACGGATCCGTAATATGTACCTTAGATAAGAGTGGTCAAAGGCAGATAGCTTCTTAATATCCTCCACTCTCATTGGCCATGTCTCAGAACCATATAGTAAGATCGAACGGATCCCTGCAATATAGATGCAAACTTTCGGTGATTTCACGATGATTCCATTAGATCAACCGGAAGAACGCATTTCTAGTTGACGTGATCCGAGTTATAATATCATCTTTTGCCTGTCCATTTGATATTAGAGTGGACCCAAGGTATTTGAAATCAGATATTTCCTCAATCGGAATGAATTTATAAAAAGAGGCATTTTATCAGCTTCTTGCACATAAGACGAAAAGATTTTCGTTTTACTTATATTGATCCTGATTCTTGCTGCTTTTTCTGACACGTTATTTAGTACTACTTGCATTTCGTTATAACTGTCAGCAAAAAGGACTACATCATCAGCGTATTCAAGATCTGTGATACCTTGCTCTGGACTAATTCGGACACCTCTTGAGTGCCGACAAGCAGCGTCCATTATCCAGTCTATCGCATAATTGAATATTGTGAGCGAAAGGACAGAGTCCTGATGGACACCTGTTCTTATTTCGAAGGAATCTGTCAGTTCCCCATATACACAGAAAGTAAGCTGGTTATAATTAGGAAAACTAAAAAGAACAAAAACATTCATCTTGTAATTGCAACAAAGAACTTGGTCTCACTTTTTAAGCTATAAATCTTCTTCAGAATTCTTGAATTCAATTCAATAAAACCAAGGCATCTGATAAAATAAATTTCTCTCACAGTAATGACAGCAAAAGGGACAAATAAATGATGAATTTGGCGATGAAATTTGCAATTCGCTTATACACAAGAACAAATGAAATGGCCACAGTTCAACTCACGATTTGCCAATTTTTGAAGGCGAATTTGGCATTCGTCAATGGTCAACCGTATACTGTTATTAATTTTACAATGAAATAATGATGATAAAATTGGTAGTTTTGTTAATAAATTGGTCAGATTACTCGAATAGGCAGTTGGATTTGAGACATTTGAGAAAAATGGATTACCGGTTTGCAAATAGATAGATTGAAATACAAAATCATAGTGCAAAATCTATCAACTTATTCGAACTAACCATACACATGCTTTTACAAATCCATTAGTTCAGTCGAGATCAAATCGTCCAGCTGATATGGAACAATGGAAAATGCGAACACACTAAACTATAAGTACAAAAAGCGCTGCTGATATACCATAATGTTCGGTAATTATCGTTGGCCAATGAACGAGTCCATATAAACGAAATGCCAAACAATGTCGAATTATATTTGATTCCAGCAAGTCTGATTTAAATAGTTTCAAATAGCATGTCGTTGAGAGTTATTGGCTCATTGCACAATAGAAAAAAATGCTGACAAATGATAAAATTGATATAAAATAACCAATGATAACAAATAATTAAGCAATGACATTTGAGTAGACATCTCATCTTATTCATAGAAATAATAAACGATGAAATAAATTCTATAAGAAAATAAAAAAAAGATAATTTGTAGTTACCGAAAGTCAATTGAGAGATTCTCAAAACAGTAGCTATATACAGGGCTTTTTTTTTAAGAGCGCTAACCATTACTGGTTAGACTAGCTCTGCTGACTTATCACATTAGACAAATATGCCTGGGAGTCCTGTGGTGATAGAAGTACAGGTGAGTAATTAGCATCATTGGGATTTTCGGACAATTTCAACAACTTCTGTTGGACCCAGAACCCCAAAATCGTTGCGAATTAAGAAACAACTGAGCTTTCCACTCGTCCTTTTCCACCTGATAAAGAAAGGAAAATCGGCAGATTCGAACCCAAGTCTAGATTCTTCATAACAATTATCTTGCCACTGAGCCAAAGATTCATAAAATCACAAAACCGTTCTACAAGAGTAGAAAAATGAATAATTTCTTATCACATATCGCGAATCTTCAAACATTATAGCCAATATAATTGCCCTAACCAGAAATGGTATAAACTTTTAGAAGAGGAAAAATTATTATAAATTATAAACTTTTAGAAAAGGAATGGCTCAGTAGGTTGTTGCTCAATTAGGAGCGCCGATGCTGAGATTCGATTCTCCGTAGGATTAAACCTGCACAAAAATCCGGCTAATGCTGGCGACTAACCTGGCGACTATTTCTATCGCTAAGGGACTCCTTTACCCAATGGGAGAAACCAGTCGAGCGAGTTCAACCAGTAATGGTGAGGACTCATTATTATTAATAAAAATAATAATTTATTTTTATCATTATTATTACAAGCTTTTAAAAGATAAAAAATTATTATTATAAGAAATTATAATTAATTATTATTATATAAAAGATAAGAAATAAGAAATTTAAATTAACTTGAAAAAATTCATCAAAACAAATTAAAATTCATCGGTCTAATGAATGTTAACATCAAAACTTAATCTTAAATAATCTTTAATACAATGCTTAATAAAGGCAAATAAATTAAAAAACAAAAAATCTTAAATATCGTTTAATAATATTATTACTACTATTTAATAAAAAAATGAAATATTATAAAAAATTGACTTTTGAAGAAATGCTGTTTGAAATGCTGTTAAATTTGAAATTTTTTAGGCAGAATAACAGAGTAAATGCTCAGATTGCTCAAATCATCACCTTTGGCGAAAAGCTTTGAACTGTGTTATCAAAAAAACCAGATGGTGCTTCTATTCACATGAATTTCTCTAAGTGATCCTTCAGCAAAAAATTTCCTCCCGTACAAACAAAATGACGGCAACGTAACCAAAAAATTCATTTTATAAGTTAAATATCGAAATCATGGATAAATCCTGTTAATGTGAATGAAAGTGGCTAAAGTGTGCTTTCCAAAAATGTTGAACAGGGACAAATAAGACTTTCAGAGTGTCAAAAAATCCAAACCTGAATTAAATAAACAAACTGACAAGTTAATAAAAATAAGTGAAGAACCAAAAATTGAATCGCATTTTTTTCATTTAGAATAAATCAAATATCTTAATTATTCAATTATTGTTGTTTTTTTCTACGAGAAAAAATAAATCTTTAAACAATTTAAACAATCACAAATGAATAAAAAAAAGATCAAATGAAATAAAAAATCCTGTTTCCAAAAATATCGCCAAATATTTCTAGAAAGAATACCTCAATCAGTGGTTAAAAGAAAATCCAGAGGGATTTATAAAACAAAACAAAAGAAAAATGAGGCACATTAGAAAATTAAAATTTAAATTTAAGTTTAAAATTAAAATCTAAAAAAATTTTTAAAAAATAGCATAAACTTTTTTATAAATCTTTTTATAAATCAAAAATATTAATATATTTACAATATTTATTATCTTCGCAAAATTAATTAAAAACATAAAAAATATTATAATGATTTTATTTGTCACATCAAGATCTACAAATTCAAATCGTCTACCTGCAATGGTTTTCCACGAATGATTGGCACAAATCTTCGGATATTTGCTGATGGTCTCCCAAATCTCTGCGGTTACCCAAAAGCAATACGGGTATGCTACTTGGGACATTATCAAGCTCTTTTACGACATAATCCCATGTCCTTAATAAGATTCATAATTCATAATCGCATTATAAAAATATTAAGATTAAAAATTTTTAGACTCGGAATTATCTTAAATTTTGGCAATTCAGGAAATTTAGAGAAAAGAAAATTTATTTACAATCATATTATATATAAAGGTAATAATACTGAATTTTGTAAAGAATAACCAGCTTTTTGTGATATCAAACATGAGAATAACGCCATGGGCACCACTGTAAACGTTAACATATCGAGCATCACAAGTTATATCTTCAAACTAAAAAAGAAAAACTCAAAATCTAATTAGCCAAGCAAATTATTTCAAAAGCTGTCAACTAACATCCACATTTAACGAAAGTTCTAACTTTAACATCTGCATTTGACAATTTTAGTCCCTCTGACTTTATACGCTTCTTATTACTTTGGTCGACAACGTCCCATACATCTACTTTGACGATGTCATTTGTATTTCGATAATTCCAATGAATCGTTGCAGCCTTCGAAAAAAAAACATATATATACGTACTAAAACTTTTAAATTCTTCCAAAAATAAAGGAAATACAATAAAACCTGAATTTGTTCTGTAGGAATGTAATTTTCCAAAAATGATAATCCTTGAAGACGACGCCATAAACTCGTTTTCCCAACACTTCGATCACCACGTATAACAATTTTCACTACATCAGACAATATCGGTATTTATTAATGAGCAAGGTTTCCAAACTATTAAATGCCATTTTTGAAAAAGATTCATAAAATATTTCATAATAATATGCGAAATTTATAATTTCCTAAAAATTTATAAAATTTTATGAGGAATCATCGAAAGAAACCCACTATTATACTGAACACCTTTAGCATATTTCTTTTGTAAATCAGGACTAATAGTGACGACTCCTTCGGGCATTTGACCGCTACCACTGATATTATTTCGTTTCGATAAATCCGGCTGACTTCCCTCAAAAGTCGCGAATTTCTTTTTCAACGCAGATATCATCGATATACTTCAAGCAATCACCTAAATCAATGCTTCTTTAATCAAATTTAGGCACCTACTCCCCTAATTCTCTTTGTCTTCACAAATTTTTTTTATTTTCTCGGTATAACTTTTGGTAAGCTCCATTGATTATTAGAGTGAGATTCTTTCATCAGAGCAACTTAGATGAAGATGAGACCAAGCTCTGTCTGGATTTTTCCTTCCTATCATCACAGGGACATTACCACTTAATCACTTTGCTCACCTCTGTTCGTCTTGAACTAAAACAATCTAGTCCTATCCTACCTATTGTAATTCAAATAAAATTACAATAAAATTTGCATCAAATGTATAAATCAAATGTAGGCTTCTTGTCTGAAATGTCAAGTATAATAACACAGATCATCTTAACCGATCATCTTGTACGAGTTATATGTACTTATTTTTCGAGAATTATATGAGATAGCAAAATGAAGGCACATTTGAAGTAATATCGAATATTTTCCTTTAATTTTTATAAAATAAAAAAAAGAGAAATTTTTATAAGCAACGGATATTTTAACGAAATGCGATCATATAAACTGGTAGCATATCATCAGGAAAATTCTGTTGTTTCTTATCGTGGATCATTTTAAGACCACTTTGCTTACATAAATCAACTATTTGATCTTTTGGTCTTGTCCAGCTAGCATCTTCATCATCATAGAACACTTTATCGTTTGTTGAAACATTATCCTTAATAACTATACATCCTCCTTTTTTGATTCCATTCTTAAATACATTTATAATCAAAGAAAAAATAAAAAAGAATATAAAAAATGTAAATAAATACATTCTCGAGATTTAAACAATTATAAAAAAAGGATTTTTGATTATTATCATTATTATTATTATCATTAAATTTGTCCATTCAATTACAATACAACAAAAATTTCCATCGTTATCGAGACTACAGCTTACTTCTATGTAATGAAAATAATAACAAATAATGAGATTCAAGCAATTCGATTATTAATTCTTTACAAATGGCAAAATATTGCGAAAAAAAATGAACAATAGTTTTTCCTATTGTATAAAATTCTACGAAAAAATAATGTAAATAATATCAATCAAAAACTAAAAACTTTTTGCAAACTCGCAAAATTTTTTACTCCAAATATCTCTTGAAAATAATAAGGATCCTGCAAGAAATTTTTGCTTTCCTTTATCTACTAATATTTATCTTATGGAAATAAATATCTACTAATATTTATCTTATGGAAATAAATAAAATTAAGAAAATTTTTCTGTTATGGTGCTATGAAAATGGTTTTAGCCACAAGAACCCCTGAAAGGATCTTAGGGACCGCTAGAAATCTGCAGATCTCATTTTTAGCGTCTTATGTGGAAAAAATTTACCTTGCACTGTTGCATAAATTTGACCAAATCTTGATCCGTTAAATAACCAGTCACCCACTGTATCCAAATAATATCATAATAATTGTTTAAAAAGACAAAATCCTGTAGACCAGAAATGTACTTTTTTCCCACTCGTTTATTTTCTCTACCAATATATTTTGCTGACTCTAAAAAAAACAAAAATTACAGAAAAATAGCATAAAAGAAATGAAAAAAAAGGAAAATACAATTTTTGATTGCAAGAATAGTCTGCAAGAAGTCATCTTTACATAATTTCTCGCACTAATTCCACGCCAATAATGAGTTTCCTGATTCATTACTTCCTATTATAGTATTATATTATCAGTTTTTATTTCTTGTACCAAAATCTGCAGAAATTCGCATGAAACTATATAATCCTATCTTCTCACGCCTCCACATATTCTATCATTAACTCCTTCTTTTTGTTTTTCTTGCAATACCGTTGGCTATGCTGTTGAAAGGCAACGAATTTTACAATAAAAATTCTAAAAAGATAGAAAATAGATAAGATAAAAAATCCCATAGAGATTTTTCCCCTCGAAATGTTGTAATCTTAATATTTCAAAAAAGAAAGAATTCACGAATGGTTATTTCTATTTTTCCACTTAGTTTTTGAAATAATGCAATCAGCTCCACTAGCACTAGAATACAATTAAATTCGCCACGTCAACCGTATTTCTTAACGATAAGCTTATTCCACCCAAGAAAGTCTAAGCAATACACCAATATGATACACTATCCATCAATTTTATTAAAACTGCAATAACATAAAATGATAAAAAATAAGAATAATATTTACTCTCAATAAATTCTTCAGTAATATCTACCATGTCTACCGTATTAAAAATGGGGAGCAAAAGATTTTTTGTAATACGTCCAACACCACAGCCACAATCAATTGCACGTTCGTGATGATATAAAAATTTCTTAAATTCAAATTTCTTAATTTCTTAAATGTACAAAATAAAAAATAATAAATATTATTCAAAATTGAATCTGTTCTATTGCTAATGGAATGAAAATCACCTAAAACTGAACTGAAAAAAAGCCATTATAAGATTAGGAGGAAAATGTATCACAATTTAAAAGTAGAAAATCCAGAAAAAAATAGAAAAATACCAAGCTTCGTAAGCTTTGTATGAAACGTTTAGAAAATAATATATCAACATGGTGCAAATTAGAAAATCCACCCATCATTCCATCGATATCAGAAGTTATATTTGACCAATACAACTTTGACTAAAATCATTAAATATTTTTAAAAAAATATTAATTTTATTGAATTTAATAAATTATTACAACAAAATTATACATTAAATATTAAGAATTCACAACTGCCAACAAATTAAAAATAATTTATGTTTTTTTTGAAAAAACGAACAAATGCCATGCATTCCCACAATTGAATCTTGTATTTTTAAAAGATTTTTTGGTAAAAAGAAGGAAAGAAGAAAATTTTGCTTTTTGCTAAAACAAACATCTTACGACAAGATAATTTATACTTAAATGAGGAAATATGGCAACCTTGTGATAGATGGATTCCTTTAGAGTTGTACAATCGGAAGGAGGTGTAACTATATGAATACCACCACAATCACCGTCATCACCACCATCATTACTAGCGTCACCGCCACCACCATCACCATCACATTTCATGTTAAATGTTGAAATACAATTTCGAAAAACGATGTAATTTTCTAAAATAAGTTGTTAAATAAATAATGTGGCGTAAAATATAATTTCCATTCAAAATTTATTCATTAAAAGATTTTCATTAAAATCAAGAAAGGAAAACTTTTCGGTTACGTGTACAGCCACTCAGATATTCCTATTCTCTTTTTTCTCTCATTTCCCCTTTACCTTCCTTCTCTCTCTCATATTTCTTTTCACATATCCTTCACGGGTGTATCCTATGGTTCTTCTGCATCCTCAACATCAAATGAGGATCTCTGCTACATATATATTTACATACAAGCGAAAAGTACCCAAAAACCTGCTGTGGTCTTTTATTGTCCATATGACCGAGAAGTATCGAAAGACTTGTTGTACTATTATCATTAAGTGAGGATTAGTGCTGCTCACATAATCGAAAAGTATCGCAAGACCCCACACTCTCAGTGAAGACTGCTGCTGTCCACGTAAGCGGAAAGTGTCAGAGATTCACCTTTTCACGAATTCGATAAATTAAATTGGAACTGCGATTATCGTTGCAAACACTGAAGGAGAAATTCCAAAACCTAAAGAAAAACAAAATTAATTAAATTAATTAATGCGAGCAAACTGAATATTAAAAATAATAAAAAATTCTTAAACGATCGAATTAAAAAAATGATAAAAAATTTATTAAAAATTATATTTTAATGCCTAAGGAAATAATAGAACAAATTTTTTTGTAAAATTTATCAATAACAAATTTGTCGCACCGAGATTTAGAAATCTTCAAAAATCGGCTGATTTTTGAAAGTGAGCTGAAAAATTTTTTTATTATTTTATTGAATTGTCTTTTACAAATTAAATTATTAAGGGAAGTGATTATAATTAAATCGATTTCTGATCGATTGATATTTTCTTAGGAGGGCACGGTAGCCGAGTGGATAATGGCTCATATGGTCGTGATTCGGCCTTTGCCACTGGAACGAGTGAAACCGTTCCCGAGTGGGTTCTGGTGACTCGTCTGTCGTTTCTTTCAACCGCTGATTCCATCGTTGATTGATTCCCTAGCAAAAACTTCAAATAGCCAACTTCAAATAGGACTAGGAATGGTGAGCGCTGTTGTCTTGTTTTTTTCTTTCCTTGACGGTGGTTTATTTTTACCTCTAACCTTTTTTTTAAGAGTCCTCACCATTACTGGTTAAACTTGCTCCACTGGCTTGTCACATTGAGCAATACGCCAGAGAGTTCCTTGGCGATAGAAATACCGGTGAGTCGTGAGGCGTCTTATGAAGTGATCAGTTTTAATTCGATTAATGTGATTTCGTTAGAAATTAATTGCTTTTCAGTGCAATCAGTCAAGTTTATCTCCATACTAATGAATATTTATATTTTTGTAGTTTTCATTAGTTTTTATCAGACTTTTTTTAAACTGTATCTTATCATATATCTTATCAAGATTGCCACTGTCAAAGTTATCGCATCTTCTTTCGAATCTAACAAAAAATGCCCTATTTCTTTGTATTCTAAAAAAATTTTTAAAAAAATTCATTTTTTTGTTTCACTTAGCTGATGTTTTCTTTTCTGCTGTGCCTAAGAGAAGCCATTCCTTTTCCAACTTTCATATTTATACATCGCCAGATAGCCTGTAAGAAATCCGTTGATCATATCAAGGTCTTGATAAAGACTGCTCTTTTTTGATGCGAAAATTGAATGAAATGATTAGAGAAAAAAATCTGTATAAATATTTATATTCAATAAAATTTATTAATTATATAATTTATTAATAAATTATAAAAATCATCAAATTTACAAAAAAAAGATAAAAAAGATAAAAATAAAGCGAAAATTTGTAAAAAATAAAGTGAAAATTTGCCAGAAAAATTTCATATGGCTAATGTGTCAATTTCGTATTTAATATCGTTCTTTAATATTTTTCGTATTTAATATCGTTCTTTATATATTAATATTCTTTAGTAAATTATTTATGCATGATAAATTTGTAAAATTCATATATTTTTAATTATAGTGTGTATAAAACGAGACGAAATGACGGATGTTTGGAAATCAAATGCTCGAAAATTTTGCGAATTATGCAAGGCTTCTTTTTTTTTCTTTAATATTTTAGAGTCGAATAAAAAGTTTTAGCGAAATTGTAACAGATCGTCGAAAATTTAAAACCCTAAAGTTTCACTGACAATCTAGTTTTTTAGATTTTTAATCAATTTTTTCTTTCATTTTTTAAAGCTGTTTATTTTTTATTTTAAATATTTAATATTTAGCTTTTTAATTTTTCATCTTATTTTTTTCAAATTTTCTCTATTTCTCTAATTACTATTAATATTCTTAAAGGTGTGGTTCGCAGATAATTCAGTCAGTATACAGCATCACGAAGCTGGTCAGAAACATAAAGCGGCCATACAAGCCAAACTTCGTGAAGTTGGTAAACAAAGTAAGCTGAAAGAAAAGGAAGTAAATTTTACCAGCAAATTTTAGGAAATTCAAGGAATCATTACTTTTCATTTATTTCATTTCATTTAATAGCTTTCAATTTATTGATAAAAAATTAGATAAGCTAAGACAAATTTTTTCTCTTTACGAATTCAGCTTTTTCTAACCCTTTACTGAGGAGTCTTTTTTGTAAGCCGAAAAGCAACTATCGTTAATTACAATTGCCGTGAGTAGGGCGAAATGTCCGTTAAACCGAATTTCCTTAAAATATGGGTATTTATAAATTACGTCGTCCATATCACTTATTGGTAATTAGAAATGGTATCTGAGATATGTGTTATAAGTTTTTTGATATGTGAATGGTATATTTACTGGTGAGAAAGAGAAGTTGTGGAACTGGAAGGATGGAGATATAGAAGTGGATATTTTCCCTTGGGGCTTTTTTTCTGAACCTTCTTTTTATTTTATTATTCTAAATTTTATTCTAAATTTTTTATTCTATTTTTATTTTTAAAATTTTTATTTAAAAAAATTTTTTAAATTTTTTTTTAAATTTCAGCAAGCATCTTTGCAAGCTACTTTAGCGATGATGGAATCAGCGGCTCTCAGTAGCATGACATCAAATGTTAAAGCATCTTGCAAGAATCTTCCTTGTTATTATCGAATTTTTTAATTTTTATTTTAAAATTTCGTTTGCTATAAAATCAACTTTACAACAAAAAATAAAAATAGAAATTGCCTTATTTGTTTCTTTTTTTTTATAAAGGCTAAATACATTCATTAGTTTTGTCAATTATCTTATAAAACTTTCGAAATTTAGTTAGTGATGCACATTGATATTTGGTGAACCTTTAATCGATATTGATGTCAATGTTAATTCAGTATTTTATCCTTTAAAGGTGATATCATTGGGCCGTCGCTCAAGCCTAAATCCTATTTGGATCCACGAGCTCATAAAGCATCTGTTGTTAGCATGGCGAAAGAAATATCGAAACAAAAGAGCGAGGTAAGACTCATGAAGGCGACTTTTTTGTTTTTCTGTCTGTCTTTTCTGTCTTTTGATTAATATTTTATATTTTATTAAGATTACTTTCACATCATTTCTAGCGGACAGAAAGAAGAAATGCCACTCCATTTCAAAAAGTTACGAATATTACGGATGTGATAAATAAACCAGAAAAAATCGAAGCGAAAGTTGAAGAAGAAATTCTTTGGGTGGAAACGAAGATTGATGATGGCACTTCTTATTACTTCCATATGTATACTGGAGGTAAAAATTTATTTCGTTCTTCAGACCGATTCTATTAATCGTATTTTAAATAGGAATGGAAAATTTACTTTTCACAACGTTCTTTTTTTTTATTAATCAATTTTATGGTGGAAATCAAATGAAATTTTAACAAAAGTTAATCCATGATATAAATTCCTCAATACGCTACAATACGCTAGAGAATAATAATAAGCCATGATCATTTTATGAATATTCGTTTTATCGTTTTTTGTGTTTAAATTATATATATTTTAAAAAGGGACTCTAAAGGAACTCTGTGTTTATGAGAAAATGAAAATAAAATAATTGATTAGCAATATGAAAAATCAAAAATGAAATTTACCTTTGATACTATTATCAGCTTGTTTGAAGGAAATTGTTGGAATTTACAGGTTAAAACTAATCGTTAGAACCACTGCAGAATTTTCCAATCTTACTTTTCGCTTAAAACCAAAATCAATTCATTTTTATCTTTTGTAAAGCACATACCATTTTGAGATAAATATTTTGGTTCATTGTAGAATCTGTATGGTCAGCTCCGGAAAAATATTATACTTTCGATGAATATAATGCAAAATTCTCTACCATTCATGAAAACTGTACCTCATCTGTATCCAATTCTACTTTTTCCACTAACAACAGTATTATTTTTGTGGATAATAGTAAATTTGAGAATTCCATATCGTGTACGACAAATGAGACAGTTCATTTTTTAACGATTATACAGAATTCTTTTTTTCATTGCAAGTTTCATTTCATTACACATTACATAATAACAAATTATTAGATTCATCCGATTCAGATGCAGTGGCAAATTCTGGTCAACAAGCAGAACAGAATATTGCAGAACACAATCAATCTAACGACATGACCGAATCATCTGATCAATCAAACTATATGACTGAATCATCTATGTTTCATATAAATTATTCAGATATACCTCTTCCACCAACTCAGGTGAATCTGCATTTCTGGTAAAGATAGCATTTTCTTATTGAAGGAATAAGTAATTTTTTTGTCGACTTAAGGATATTTTCGCAAAAGAAACGGAAATCACATTAAGTACAACAAAGATAGAAAATGGCGAGAAGGATTCAATAGGAGACGATTCAGAAAAGGATATTCTCGAAGCTCCAGTTGAATCACAGTTTCAATCTACAAATATTAGTGAAGAATATAGATCTTGTATCAAAATGCCAGCCAAAATTGGAAAAATGTTCGTGAAAATTTTGATAGTATTTGCATTAAAAATATATTCAAAAAACAATCAGAGAATTTCTACTAATTGAAATATATTCCACATCATATTTTATTAACTTATAGTATTTTTTATTATATTATATCATAAAATATATTGTTTTTTTAAAATATGTTTTATATAATCTATAAAATATAATGTAAAAGATAAAACAAATACCTATCTATAAAATTTTATGTGATGTATTATTTTTGTATTATATTATAAACTTAGTGAGGGATAGAATGGCTCAGTAGGTTGTTGCTCAATTGGGAGCGCCGATGCTGAGATTCTGTTCCCCGTAGGATTAAACCTGTACAAAAATCCGGGTGATGCTGGCGATTCACCTGTATTTCTATCGCCAGAGGACTCCCTAGCATGTTGACCAATGCGACAAGACAGTGGGGCGAGTTTGACCAGTAATGGCGAGGACTCTTTTAAAAAAATTATAAACTTAGTATATTATAATATATAATACGAAAACAATTAAAGTATTCCACATCATATAAAATTTTTGTTTCATTATCTATTTATCTAATTATTGTCTACTAATTATTATTAGTTCGATTTTAGAAACCTCGAATTGCCACCTGAAGCAAATAAAATGAAAAAGGAAAGTGAAATTATATCGAAAGAAGACAAGCACATTTTCTCGGAAAAGGTTGCTCGCGTTCACCAAAAAAGAAGAATGGAAGGAGTTACTATTGAATTCAAAAAAAGGAAAATTAGCAAAAATGTTAGGCAACCGGTCGATAATGAATGATTGAAATTGAAAAAGATTTGTACCT
The DNA here is from genome assembly GCA_900625125.1 of Dracunculus medinensis. Classification (NCBI taxonomy): domain Eukaryota; kingdom Metazoa; phylum Nematoda; class Chromadorea; order Rhabditida; family Dracunculidae; genus Dracunculus; species Dracunculus medinensis. The sequence continues at coordinate 157,224 of UYYG01000047.1, read as the reverse complement.
TGTTAAATTATTTAAATTTCTATTGCAATGATATTAAATGTTCTGATATGCTGAAATTATATTTCCCTTGTCACTTGTCGGTTATGCGGTGGTCTGACTCATCCTGACGTTGATCCTCTGGATCCGAATAAGCATTGCAACGAATTGATAACATCTTTAATGAAGTTTTTTGCAGAAAATTTGTTCTTTGGCAGACTGTTGAACATCTGAAATTGTTGCAAGTAAACTTTACATGTGGCCGAGCATTTCCATTTGTATTTTCCTCTCGTCTCCATCCAAATTTTTTCATTCCTTTCGTTGTTTTTTGTTTTATTTCCATCAAACTCAGTGTATTTAATAAGTCATTGAGGAATTGTCGGCGCTGAAAAGCAGTGTCCTAAGTGTCGTTGCTAAATGTCGGTAGGCTTCGGCTTTCATTGAAATTTAGAAGTAAATTTAGAAGTTTTGTGATTTGGGAGATATTATCACTGTGAGTGGTTTTATGGTTTATGGAATTCAAATCAGGCTTGTTATTGAACATTTTTCATTGCTAACAAATTGTTGAATCAAAACGCCACGTGTAATTGCTTCGTTATCACTATTGATAAAATTCCTTTTGCAGCGTTAATATGGCAGTTTTTATTATTTCTAAGTTTTTGAAAATCTCACTATGTGATATATTGTTGTCCACGGTCTAAATTAAGTGTGCTGGCTAGCCTTTTTAATCGGAATAATTTTCCCCTCCCATAAATTCAATGTTATATTATTATTTCTATGTCATTGTAGCCGTTTTGTCGTTGCAGTGAACTCAGTCACTGGTGGCTCGGATAATACGAAAGCGCCACCGCATTTTATTTTTGTACCAATTTGTTTGGAACTTATCGTCAGCTGATTTAAAATTATTGTTACAACGTCTGGAAATAATGGAATTTTTTTTTCAGATTAATATTTGAGTGCAAATCAGCGATTGTTGTATGTTCGACAATAAAGGTGGAGAGCATACGTTGAGTTTCGAAGAAATAATTGGTTCTCGACTTGTCGAAGATACAACAAATCTCATCGGTTCGGATAAGATTGTTGTCGAAGGAAGCAGTCTTAAATTTTCATGAAAAAATTGATTACTTTATTACGAAGCCAATTTTAAATTAATCTTCTAACAGTTCTCACCATCACTGGTTAGACTGGCTCCATTGACTATAAGGATAAGACGTTTCCAAGCTGCTCGGTGCATTGCTAGTAGTAATAGAAGGCATTTCATTTCTTTTTCTAAGTCCATATATCGCTGGTCTCCCTATATGTTCAAAATCTTTCCTGGCTGTATTAATCCAGGTCTTGACTGGCCCTCCTCGCTTTTGACGCCAACCATCACAGGGTTCAGCGAAATATGCGTCAGTTCCTGTGGTGGAGAACGGCGGAGAACTTGCCCTAACCAGCGAAGGCGAAGCTCTGTGATAACTATCATTATTAACTATCATTATGCAAGTGGTATTTGAGCGAAGGTGGATACAATCATGTGCGATTTTATCTGATCCGTAGAATGTACCTTAGACATGAGTGGTCAAAGGCTAATAGCTTCTCAATACCTTCTACTCTCATTGGCCATGTTTCGCAGTCATATAGCAAGATCGAGCGAATTGCAGCTATATGAACCCGGATTGTCGTCTTTATGGTGATTTCGCGTCGGCTCCATAAAGTTTTCATCAACTAGAAAAATATTTAGCTGTCGTTATCCAGGTTACAGTTTCATCCTTTGCCTGGCCATTTGGGATTAGAGTGGATCCAAGGTATTAAATTATTTAATCGGACAACTAAATAAGAAATTCCATAATAGAAATTTTATTTAGCCGTGCCAAAGACGATGACAACAAATAATTTTAGTAGTGTCGCGGTTGATATCGATTTGGTTAGTTTTTTTTTTCTGAAAAAACAAAGATTGAAGCAAAGATTCAGAAATATTTAAACTACAAATTGAGTTTTCTAGGTGAATATTTGCAGCTAGAGAAGCAGATAGTTTCGAAGGAACAATCTCGTCAATATCCAGATTTAAGTGGTGATATCGCTGGTACAAAAGCTAATAAAATTCCAAGCCTAGAAACTGATTTTGATACACTAAATGAGCCAGTATGGGATACGGTCGTAAGTTTTTGCGTTATTTCTTTATTTTTCTCCTCTTTCGAGTGCATTTATTTCGTTTTTTTGTACCGAATAATAATCTAGCTTTTAATTTAATTTGTAATTATCTATTTCAAATACTATGAAAAATTTTCTGCTTGAAGAAACGTGATATGAATGCAGTTGGAGCGAAGTTCAAGCATGTTTTTATGCCTGAAAACAATGATCGACTAATTCGAGAATGGGATCTTTGGGGACCTTTATTTATTTGCGTTTTTTTATCGTTGTTAGTCTTGTTCATTTGTATTATTTCATTCTTATATTTTTTGGCTTATTTTTCAACATGAAAATAGTCCTTTTTCAACAGGAACCAGGTAAGGTATTTGAAAACGAATTCTCTTTATAAATCTTTCTTGTTTAAAAAAAATCTGTAATACTTATGTTTAGATTACTGCAAGATGGAAATGAGGGTAATGGACCTCATTTTACTGAAATGTTTACATTAACATTCTTTGGCTCTTGTATCGTTACATTAAATACGAAACTTCTTGGTGGAAAAATGTTTGTGACTATCAGTAATTTTCAGTAATCATCAGTAATCAGTAATTCTTTTCATTTTCGAAACTGCTTCCAGATCATTTTTTCAATCACTGTGCGTTCTTGGATATTGCCTATTACCTACTGGTACAGCAGCAATAGTCTGTAAACTGATTGTGTTTAGTTCAGAACAAACAACTACACTGTTCGCGCTTCGTTTATTGGTAACTGTTGCTGGTTTCTCTTGGGCAACTTATGGTAAATTTTATTTTCTCTAAGGTCGTAATTCAAATGTGGTTTTCAATAATTTTTCTAATTTTGTTACTTTTATAGCATCAATGACATTTTTCGCCACATCACAGCCTCCTAGAAGAAAAGCTTTGTCAGTATATCCTGTCTTTCTTTTTTATTTCGTTATTAGCTGGATTATAATATCTCGTTCAAAGTAATAGAAAAATAATGCTTAAAATATCTTTTGCTAAGATTCAACATATATCTTTTGAAAATCGTGTGTTGTTTATGTTTATTCTACTTTGTGTTTTTTTTTCTTTATTCGTACCAGCGGTTTTGGTTGTTATATTGGTAATATTCGGATATGTTTTGAGAATTCAAAATAATATAAAATATGAATTTTTTTAAAGTAGTCGTAATATGTGGGGTTAATTAAATTCAAATGCTCTTCTATATAATGTTTATATATTACATAAAATTTGCTCACCATGACTCTGGCATTGAGGTTGAAATTAGTAGAAATCATTTATATAATCTTTTTTATGGATAATATCCATGTATTTTTTTCATTCATCGCTTCTGATTAGGCTCACTTGGTTTGTTAGACTAAATTTTGTCAAGGGTTCGCTTGACAGTAGAAGTATATCTGAGTCATTTATTTTTGTCATTTATTTTTGCTTTAAGTTTTATGCAATATTTTCATCAGTCGTATTTTTTAAATTCGATGAATTTGTTCGAACTACAATATTATGTGATTATATGTCCAACTAGACAATTTATTCAATTAAAGTCAAAATAATTAAAATCAAAAGTCTTAGAAAACTAGCATATGTGACCGAGAAAAAGTAATGCAGTTGATATGATGTTTCGTATAATTTTTGCTTTATATAAAAGAGAAACGACCTGATCCTAAACGACGTTATTTAATTAATCTTGAAAATTCCAAGTGATCTGGATCAATAATAAGTAACGCGATCATTTATCTGCTTCTTTTATCTGTTAAATAGATATGATTAATGATAAATACGGTAAGTATCAGTAATTTAATAAAAGAAAGGACATCACATGTCGAAGAGTTCAGAAATCATGCTGTTAATTAATTCTTTTCACAATTCATTATCCACCCATTAGATGACTTGGAAAATAAATTCATTTGAAATAATAAATTAATGTATGAAATTAAACAATAAACGATAGATTGATTAATCGATGATGTCGAAACAATTTGAGGAGAATGGATGTTATTATTATTGTTGTTATTATTATTATTTTATTATTGAACAATATCTAAATTTATGAAGAAAATTTAACAATAATAAGTGCGATTTATTTGGGTTGAAATGGAATGCAAAAGATTTGCTTCGATTTTTTATTTTATATTTTTTAAATCTATAGAATGCATGTGCTAAACAGGAAAATTGGGGAGAAGAGAGGATAATTGCGATTGCAGTGTTAAGACTAGTACGGTTGTTGCCTCCGATGCGAGTAGGCTTGTCATTGAGAAGTCGGACTGATTAAGTGACCTATATTTTAGTTGGCTATTTGATAAGAATTTCTAAGCGTGTCAGCTGAGCAGGCTTGATGATGAAAAATTAATTACTGATTATAATAGCGATGATAAATGGCATCCAATTTTGTTTAAAGTTTTGGATTCTTTGGTTTTCTGAAATCGCTCTTTAAAAGTTAAAAATTTGCTAGAAGCAGCTGAGAGTTTTTCGATATATTTTTCAAAATTATTCGGCGTAAACCATTTTGGCGCACATAACTACGATAATCATTTGCACATTTATGTATAGAAAACGAAAAATTGCTTCGGTCAAGCTCAATTGTCCACTGTACATTGATGGAGCAAGATCCTTATTAAAAAGGAATTTCGGTTGGTGCTTAGGCATCATTTATACTTTCTCCAAGTAATTCTCTGGCGAGGAAGCCTTATTCTAGGTTAGTGCACAGACAGTTTTTATCAGAAAAAAAATTTTCTATAAAATTGTTCCTCAATCTCAAGTATATACTTCAAAGTTTTTAGCAAAAGAAAGTTTATTATAGGATACAGTGGGAAGAAACAATTGTGTTTACTGATTTTTTTTCTCAAAAGAAGACAGTTATTTATCTACACTAAAGAATGGAGAGAACAAATTATGTTCACGAGGTCAGGTGGATTTCAGTTTTCAGTCGATCTTAATTATATAAAGGGCGGAAAATAAACTCGAGCTCAGTTGAAGAATATCATTTTCCTCAATTACTTTATTTCTACAACCATTATTCGGCATTTGCCCGAAACTTAATTTATCTGGACAGGTTTCCCGCATTCTATGCTAAAATCAAATCGAAGCTATTTGGATTTAATTCAAGCCTTCCTCTACACTGGCTTTAATGTTATACTCGATGTAAATCGAATTTTTTCCTTGCAAATTGGATAATATTTTTGGTAAAAATCCATGGTTAATTTTTTCATAAGGCTTAAGCTCAGTGTTCTCAAAGTGTAGTCCGAAGATCTCTGGGAATCAAAATCAAACTCTTTCAGTCGATCCTGCTGGCCGACACCATTTTATAATATTATTGTGGCATTATTTGATTTTTTTCATTTTTGATAAAGTAGTTGGCTCGTGTTTGGCCTTAACATTTTGTAGGTGAAGTTATTGCCTGAAAAGAGACCGGTGAATTCTTGAAAATTGCTTAGTTTTAATTTTTAAAAATTAAAATAGGTAGAAAAGTATGAAAAGTATGAATAAGGCAAGTAATAAAAGCTCCTTGAGGAACCTCAATGATCCAATGGTTGTAACAGCGTTGTAAAATTTTAAATTCTCAGAACAAAAGAACCACTGCCACCGTACTGCGCTATTATTGAATACTAATAATTTAAAAAAATAAGACCTGAACTAGCGAGATTGCCCCTTTCAAAACAATTTGCGGTTCATCTCACTTACTTCGATTCATTAATGAATTAAATCCAGTTATAGAAGTGGATTAGAACCACGGATTATAGCTTGAGTTGTTTTCCGCTCCAGTTTTTTCCCTTGTCTCGTTAATAGTAAGAGACAAGTAGCATTAATTTATTACTCTTGCAGTGATTTCAACTTTCACCCATCATCTTTTGCATTTATCTGTAAGAAATCTTTAGAAAATATTGCAAAAGTGAAAGTAAAAAATATTTGGTCCTTCAAATTAAAAATATTCAAAACAGATTTGCAATTACTGTTTTTCAAGATGAATTTTTATTCTCAAATATTAAATAAGCTCAATAAAACTGCATATTTAGTATCGGTGGCATCTTCTTTTTTTTAATATTTTGGTGCTTCGTTTGTATAAACCGATAGAGATTTAAATAGTGAAAATTTTTTGAAGGATTTTTTCTATCAGACGTAAAATGGAAGAACGTCGTATTTCTATTACTCAACCTGTAGAACAGTGGGATTGGCCACTAAATCGCGGTGGTGGTATTGTTCAAGTGATTAATACTGACGACAAGTTTGAAGTTACACTTGAGGCTGTCGCTTTCACGCCAAAGGAGATTGAAGTAAAATTTTTTCTTCTCCTTAACGTTTAGATTTATAGATCAAACAAATTATTTTGTGTCTTTTCGGTTTTTTTGCTTCAGTCAGTTTTATAGTTGAAAAAATATCTGCAGTAATTGTGCCAAAGCCAGAGCCTCAATAAGAAGAGCGAATAGCGCCATTTCGAAAAGTTAAAAGTTAAAATTCACTGACTAGTGTTTTTCAGGTAAAAGTTATAGCAAACCAACTCACAGTTCATTGCCTTCATGAACCTGAAAATGAAAAAGTTTGCGATATCAGACGCGAAGTGAATCGCACTTATAACTTGCCACCTGATATTGATACCAAAAGCATCAAGTCAAATTTGACACCCAGAGGTCACTTGGTTGTGACTGCAAATAAAATTAAATAAATTGAATTGATTCGGTAGGAAATCTGAAAATCTATAAAATGGTCTAAAAAATGATTTCTTAATATCTTTAAAGTCTTTCATAAACACTATTTTTAGTGTTAAATTGATTTTTATTATTACTGGAAGTTATTTTAAGTAAATTACTATGGAAATGGCGCTAAGAAATCCACAAAATAGTGTATTATTTTGTGAATGGACTCAAAAAATTTTTTAATGTCAAATTATTTTAAAATTATCTAAAATATTTTATCGTACGGCTTTATCAATTTTTCTTTGGTAATTTATTTTAGTTCATTTTATGGAAATTTTTCTATCCGAATTTTTTTCAAAAAATATGTTTATTTCTGAAATTTTGAAATTTATATAATTTTTGCAAAACAAATTTCCTAATAAATATTAAATAATAAAATTAATACATTAATAATGAAATTTACATATCTATTTAGTAGTAATAAGTAGTTTCATTAAAACAATTTGGATTTCTATGGATTTTTTTTGAAATTTGCTTTCCTTTAAAATTAAAAGCTGAAACACCTGTTGTTTAGGAATTCCTATGATAAAAAATTTTTTTGGAAAGTCCTTATTTTTTGAAAAGTCTTTTGTTCAAATCACTTAATCATTAGAAAATTTATAATAACAAGCAAAAAAAAATATATTTTGAATATGCTGTTTCATTCATTCGAAGCATCTGTATTTTCTAGAGAATTATTTTAAAAAATCAAATATCAAGTAGAACTTTTATATGGAAAATTTTTGCCAAGTTTTCAGCCAGTTTTTCCATTTTCCCCTGGATTTTCACAACCAAATATCCAAACATCGTGGCCACTGACGCTTCTCTGCGCCATGTTGAATAAAAGCATGCACGGCATTAACGCACCTTTTTTTCTAATGCGTTTCATTGTTTATTGTTTATTTCCTTATCATGTTTTATCAGTGTTGCACTGTGCTAATGTTCTGTGTTATTCCTATTACACAAAAGCATCACTTTTACTTTGTTTCACTTTTAAATAAACAAAGTGCTTTTTCTCATTTCATTTTTTCAACACTAAGTTGCAGAATTCTTTGCTGCAATCTTTTATTCTTCCAATTTTTTATGTTTCTTTACAGAAATCCGTTGATGTCAGCCAACAATACGAAATATTTCTTAGATTGATTGGATTGATCGGCATGTAAAATCCAGGCTGAATTGAACTTAAAAAGCTACCATTTGCATTTCTGTATTTAGAAAAGATTTCTTCAAAAAATCACGTGAAAATGAATACAGTTTGAAGTGAAAAAATCTAACATTCAATATCGGTTATTAAATAAAATGAATACAAAAAATATTAGTAATAAAATAAAAAAATTTTTCAATTTTTGCCAGACTGCAAGGAGACACCGGGAGCTGCAAATCCTTCCTAAAAACCAATAATTTGTGAAATTAGATTGGATTTTTTAATTTGAAGGTTTTATAGGTTTCTGAAATAGACTCATTTATTGGGCTATTTCGCTGCCATATCATGTGATACTATCGATGTGTGCCATTTTCCATTATTGGAAAATTTCTGCTAAAATGAGCGCGAATTAAAGTTTCGCTTGCAATTGGAATATTGCCATAATTCAAGAAAATTATGGTTATCATCAGTTCGATGCCATTTTGTAAACAAATGAAAATCGAAGAAGAATAAAAGAAACCTCGGTCTCATAAAGTATATCGAGTATCACATCCGGAACTACTTTCTTTTTTTCGGACAATGCTGTTTGACAAATTATCTCGATTTTTCTCAATTTTTTAAAATAAAAATCTCGTTCTTTTTCCAAGTCGACCAAAAAATCCTCATAAACATTTGCCTAATATTTTTTATTAAAAATAATCAATGAATTAAAAATATGACATTTGTTTTCTTTAATTAAATTCAATATTAAATATCGTCAATTAATTAAAAAGAATGAAAATGTAGAAGAATTATTTCAATTCATCATAAAATAGCGCGTAGAAAAGGAGAGGACGAAGAAAGAAACCCATTTTTATTGGGTGAAATAATTGAAATAGGCAGGGGAAATTTGGTCGAAAATTTTCAACGATCGGCCAAAATGACAACAATTGTTGTGGCAAAAAACATAAAAGAAGCGATGATTGAGGAAAAATCATTATGAAATCTTGAGAAAAAATTTTTTTCTCAGTCAAATAAATTTAAAAAATAAATGCTAAAATTTAATCAGTTCAGCCAATCATAACCAGTAATATTCATACCACTGAATCCTTTTTTGAGGCATAAGTATCTTTATTTAAATGGCTAGCACTGTGCCTATATCTGCTGCCAGCAGAAGTCACCTTCGATTCTGTAAATTTAAAAAGAAACTTATTCGTCATCCATAAATAATAAAGTTAAAATTGATAAAATTAATTAATACTTTTCACGCTGGCGATTAATGCAGCGCTTGAACCACTATGCGACCGCGTGGGTGCAGATTTGTTGTTAATTGGTGATAAAATCGCTGGCAAGGGCTAAAAGTCATCTTCTGTTGAATTAATGCAGATAATTTCAGGTAGTAATTCAAGGATAGCTGAGATGATAGTGATTTAAAATTCTGTTCTAAGAGGCAATCATGTCTCGACTGGATTCTGGCAACCCACCCAAAATTCTATTGCCAAGTAACTCCAGCAAAAATTGCAAGCAGCCAACAGAACTAGCTTAACCATAAATGATGAGCGCTAAATGATGACCACTTACATGTTCAATGTTTGAAATGCAAGCTTGTCGTGCTCGCCAGTCCATCTTTTCCACCTTTAAATAGCCATTGCTAATGAGGTTCATTCCACTGGTGACTAGAATAAGGCGTTTTCAAGCCAGTTTATCTCGCTGCCAGACAAAGAAAAGAGTGACAGCGGTGAAATATTTTAAAAAAGTTATTCGCGATATAAGATAATTGATGATAATTGAAAGGTAATAAGAAACAAAACTAAAATTAAACCATATCAACGAAGTAAATTTGTCAATTATCTAGGTGAAAATAAATTATAGATGAAATAAATTGGCAAGTTAATGCTGGCTGCATTCGCTGGAATGTTGGAATAATTTTTACAACGAGTAGCTTGGGAGTAAAATTAAGTTCTTAATACCTTCTGGATTTCACTCATATATATTGAAGCAAGCCAGAGACATGCTCCAAAGAAGACAATAATCTAAATTACTTGGCTATTCTGTCACCTTAGATCAAATGGCCTAATATGAAGCCAAGGTTATTTGATTTAAAAAATGGTATTTGAAGAATATCAGAGAACAATTCTCAAAAACCCATACTTCACCATAACGAGCAGAAAGCGCATCGTAGCTACGATTTTGATAATTTGCGTCAAAAAATTTCTTAAACCATTGCAGAAATTCAAAATTATCTTGAAATTTAGACCGCAATAATTTTTCAACAGGGACAACCTAAATTTAAAAAATCGAATAAAAGAGGGATTTCAAAAAGTCAATTGATTAATAAGCTTTTTAGGAAATGTAGGATATGGAAAGAAAATATGGTAAAAAGACGAGAAACAAAATGCTCACATACTCAAATGTTCAAATACTCAAATGTTTGAATGAAAGAAAGAATTTGTCTAAATTTTTTTTAAAATTTCACTAATGCATTAGTGATTTTGAACAAAACATGAAGGAAAGAACCTTTTCAACACCAATGTCCTTCCAAGCAGATTGCAAAAGACGCCAATTGGCAATCCAATCGAGCTCTTTCCTGGAATTCCATTTTACTTTTCTCAATTGGATTATTCCAGGAAATAAGATATCAGTTAATTGACAATAAGCTTCTCCTGTTCCCATTTCTTCGATACGTGTTAAATTTGCCTAAAAAAGATTCTAATTTCTTGTAAATAAATCTGTATTAATTACATTCTCTTAATTTCTACTGAATAGACAGATTTGTTGTAAATTTTTCTTTTGAATTTTGTAAAATAATTTGATGCATTGCGAGGAAATTTATGAAAAATATTTTAATATCCAATTCCAAACCTTAAGAAAATTGTTAACGAATGCTAATAATTCGTAACGTGAACACTGTTCGACTGTTGCCGATGTTGCAAAAACATTTACTACCATTTTAACTGGAAATTTTTTCCTAATGATTCAGTAGTATTTTCGCAAAATGTCATCTTTTACTATATATATATATATTAAAAATTTTTTCATATATTTAATGAATGAATTAAATTACGTTTACAATTAAATTATGCTTATAATTTCTGGTTAAGCTCGCTAGCCGGATTAATGCAATCAGAAATTTCTAGTAGATAGGAATACAATTGAAACGCGAGCAGCACCAGGACTTTTTAATGACAAATTTACTCGTGGAGAAGAGTCCAAGCCTCTTTAACAGATCTACCTGTGCTAGCCAAATTAATTAAATTAACATATATTTGTCCTTAAAATTGAAATTTAATTTTAAATAGAAATTTCTAGAAATTTCCGAAAATATGAAAAAGAATGAAACAATATAAAAGAAATTTTGGAGAAAAACTGCTTTCCAAAGTAGAATATTATAAACATATATATGTATAAAAGAAATGTCATTAAGTTTTTGAAATAATAAAATTGAAATCAAATGTTATGTCTCTTCGTTCTAATTAACCACTTTGAGACATAGAAAATTCCTAATAGAATTATCCCATCAGCTAAATATTTTTAAATATTTTTTAAATGGAAATTTATAAAAATTAATAATTTCGAAAAATAATGTAGACGATTTAACGATATTTAAATAATGTAGATAGCGTAGACGATTTTGACTGGCATATTTTAAATGAAAAATATTTCAAGGCCAATTGTAAGCCGCATCAATAAGATTTAATCGATTTTAAATAGTTCTTTTAATCTAATAAATAATATAAAATATTGAGAAATTTGCAAAAAATGCCAAAAGCCAACTACATAAATGTGTTGAATTCGTCTTTTTCGATTTCAATAATTATCAAAAGCAATAAAAAACTTTAAAATTATTATTTACAAAAAAAAGCATGGAAATGCATCTATTGCTGGCATTCGTTGATATAAAATTTATGATTTATCATAGATAAAGAAAAGTAAAATTCTTACTCAAAATAGAGTTTTCGTCGAACCATACGAAAAAAGTAATCATCGAACAATGAAATGCAGAAAATAATTTTAAAAAATGCTACTTTTCTTAAGAATTATATTTTTACGCGCTCATGAACAAGAAATTCAGTGATAGTGATGCCACAACGCAACCGAATATATGTTGCATAGATTATCATTTTGATAATCGTTCTACCTGTAGTCCTGGAAAAATAAGGCTAAATTTCTTTAAAAGTTAGGAAATTCATAGGCTGAGGTAGTGTTAAGGACTCATCTCTACCTCTACAGTTGAATTTTTGTAGAAATTATCGCATTCTACTAATAACCAGTGTAGCAAATACCAACCATTTATTTTGTTTATTTAATTTATTTAATAATACTAATCTATTTATATAGTATTATGATCGAAGACAATTTAGATCACTTAAGTTATCGAAGATTAAGTTTCTGTATAAAAATACTGTCGCCAAATAGCAAAGAACTACTATAGGACTCGACCCAGTTTATCTTTTTTCTATAGTTATCGAGGACCAGAGAAAGATCGATTAATAAAAGCGTTGGTTGTTAAAATCAATTTTAACAGTTATCATTATCCAGTCTTATTGCGAGCAAGATAGCGAATCAGCAAAGGGATTCAAGATAAAACGACGAAACCGACAAAAATAAAATATAAAATTGGGCAAAGGAATGAAAAAGTCTGTTAATTTTTTCGAGGGCATATTGAAGGAGCTAAAAAGCCGAGCGGAGTCAAAAGTGGAAGCTAGCCGACCCCAAAACAGCTTTTTGCCTTGGCGACAAATGTAGCATTTTTTTCTGACATTGATTCCCAATTGTTAAACGATGTGAAACTAACGATAGGTTAGGTAAATCTTTTGGCTTAATGTTGGAAGTTATGATTCTCAAAAAGGAATTCATGTAAATAATATACATAATAATATACTGACAGTTCGGAGAAAATGCATTTCAATGTCATTTCTAGGATAGTAAATTCTGTTCATGAGGATTATAAGTAACATGTTGATGCGTAGTATTACACTTAATATAACTGTGATAATTGCAAATGAATTGAAATAGTATTTAAAGAGAAATTATCGAAATTTTTGCATAATTTTTCATAATTGACTGCGCATTCACCAAATTCAATTCAAAATCAATAAATTTTAAATTAATAAATTTATTAATTTTGAATTATTCTAAAAATATTTTATTATTTTATTATTTATTATTTTTTTATTTTTTATTATTTTTTGCTTCCCTCCACTTTACTCAACAGGCTTATAGAAGTACAGCAGGATGCGCCCTAATCAAGCTGGATTCAGACCGGGACGGCGCAGCTAGATATTCACGTTAAGAAGAGTGTTGGAACATCACTTCAGATGTTTCAACCTACTGTCACGTGTTTCATCGATTTTGCGACTGCCTTCGATTCAATTAATAGAACGGTGATGGGTAATTGCACGCGACGGTATTCCAGAGAAGATCATTCGACTCATAAAGGCATTTTATGGGCGCAGATTTATTTATATGGGGAACTGACAGGCTCCATTGAAATAAGAACTGCTATTTGTCAAGGCTGTGTCCTTTCCTATACAATATTCAACTATTCAACTATGCGATAGACTGGATAATGAACATTGTTTGTCTCAAGTGGTGTACAAAATCCAGAGCATTCCATCACAGACCTTTCTAATGATGTCCTTTTTGTTGACAGTTATGGCGAAATGCAAATAATGCTAAACAGTGTGTCAGCAACTGCAGCGAGATATGGATCCAAGGTAAATGTAAATAAAGCGAAAATCTTTTCGTCTTATGTAAAAGAGGCTGATAAAGTGCCTCTTTTTATAAATTCATTGTTGGTTGTGCCTGAAATACCTTGGGTCTACTCTAATGTCGAATGGCCAGGCAGAAGACGATATCCGAATCACGATAGCTAGAAATTCGTTCTTCCGGTTGACGAAACCTTTATGGAGCCGTCGTGAAATCACCATAAAAATGAAACTCCGCATCTATTTAGCTGTGATTCGTTCGATCTTGCTATATGGACCAATGAGAATGGAGGATATTAAGATAAGATATATTTTACGGGCTCATCAAACGGATAAAATATTATGTGATCGTACTCACTTCGTTCAAATACCATTTGCATTAATAATATTATCACAGAGCGTCGCCTTCGGTGGTTAAGAAACGTTCTCTGTCGTCCATCACAGGATTTCACACATATTTCGTTACTTGTTAAACCTTGTGATGGGTGGCGTCAAAAGCGAGTTGGGCCAATCAAGACCTGGACTGATACGGTGAGAAAAGATTTTGAACGTATAGGTGGACCAGCAATATATGGACTTAGACGATGGAAAAAGGAATGGTTTCCAATACTGTCGACGATGAAATCAGACCGCAGCGCTTACTCTGGAAGCATCTTACTCTTGTTGCCGTTGGAGCCATTTTAACCAGTAATGGTGAAAACTGTTAGAAAAAAATTTTATTTTTTTAGCTTAATTATTCTTATTCCTTGCAAAAATCAAAAAAATAGGAAAGCATCTCATTTCACAGCATCTCACTGCATTTTTATTTTCATAGATTTCGGAAAGCGGTCGATTTCTTTTCTTTTTTTTTGTTACACAAAAGTTTTATAGATTCTTAAGAATATTAAGCCTAACAACAAAAGACAATGTGACAATGTTTTATGAGACAATGATAAAAAATATTTAGCCGCATCCACGCTAATGCATAGCTTTTAAGTTAAAATGCAGTCGCTATTGTGCCATGCAAGATGGTTCTTCAGTTTTTATGCTCCTTACACTATCCTCTGTGGCTAATTATATTAATGCTGCTAATCAATATTGCTAAATAATGTCAAAATAATAATATTGCTAATTTTTCACAATTTTGGTACTATGTTTCAGTATAGAAATAATAATTTTATTTTACATGGGATGCCACAGTTTTACTAAATATAGGAAATATCACAGAAATATTAATTTTTAATATAGATTGGTCAAGAAAATTTCTTTGAACTGAAAATTATTAAGGCAGTTCTCCATACTGATTAAGTGTATCAACTTTTTCCAGGGAAACACTTATGGATGAGATCGGAAAAGAAGAAAAGCAAAAAGAAATTGGCTCATCTACTGAATTGTTAGAATCCAGAGTCCACAATAATCAAGATAAATCATTTGTGAAAAACAGAGAAATCCTATTGAGATCATGCCAGCATAGATCTGTAAACGACGGGAACGAAGCACTGAAAAATTCGGAATTCATCGTCATTCTCCAAAGTTTATCTTTTCTCTTTAAACTTCTGCTCATCAGCTAGAGAATCATCTGAGGAAAGGAAAAATAGGTGGATCGCCTTCCCAGATTTTATTTCCAATAACAAGGTTTAATCCTGTAAAGGATAAATCGAACCCATAATGCTTCTTTGGCCTTCGAGGCAGAATAATATTCGACCAAGCATGAGGTAAAGACAATTTTTTTTCTTCTTCTTCTAATAATTCTCATTATTGCTGGTTAAGTCAGCTCTGCTGGTAGACCATTTCCAAGCTGTTGGATCCAGTGGCACTGTCGATAGAAACTATTCCTTTTTCCATCTATGTCCATATATTACTGGTCCACTTATAGATTCAAAATCTCTTCTGGCTATATAAGTCCAGGCCCTGATTGGCCCATCTCGCTTTTGACGTTAACTGTCACACGGTTTAACAAATAACGAAATATGCGTCAATTCCTGTGGTGGACAACGGAGAATATGCCCTAACCAGCAAAGGCAGCGCTCATAACATTATTTATGCAAGTGGTATTTGTATTTGAACGAAGATGGATGCGATCTTGTGATATCTTATCCGCTCAACGGACCCGTAATATGTACCTTAGACAAGAGTGGTCAAAGGCAGATAACTTCTTAATACCCTCCACTCTCATTAGCCATGTCTCAAAACCATATAATAAGATCGAACGGATCACGGCAATATAGATGGGGACTTTCGTTTTTATGGTGATTTCACGACGATTCCATAAAGGTTTTTCGTCAACTGGAAGAACGCATTTCTAGCTGCCGTGATCCGAGTTCATATCATCTTTTGCCTGTCCATTTGGTATTAGAGTGGACTCAAGGTATTTGAAATCAGGTACTTCCTCAATCAGCAATGAATTTACAAAAAGATGCATTTTATCAGCTTCTTGCACATAAGACGAAAAGACTTTCGCTCTATTTACATCGATCCTGAGTCCAATTCTTGATGCTGTTTCTGACACGTTATTTATTATTACTTTATTTGTATTAGCATTTATAACTGTCAGCAAAAAGGACTACATCATCAGCGTATTCACTGTGATACGATGCTCTGGACTAATTCGGATATCTCTTAAGTGCCGACAAGCAGTCTCCATTATCCAGTCTATCACATAGTTGAATATTGTGGGGGAAAGGACGCAGCCCTAACGTATACCTGTTCTTATTTCGAAGGAATCTGTCAGCTCCCCATATACACAGACCTGCGCTGACGTGCGCTCATAAAATATCTTTATGAGTCTAATGATTTTCTCTGGAACACCGTCACGTTCCATCACCCTCCAAAGTGCAGCTCTATCAATTGAATCAAAGGCAGCCGCAAAGTCGATGAAAGTGGGTTGCAAATGTTTGAAGCGATGCCCTAACACCCTTCTTAAGGTGAATATCTGGTCAGCACAACCGCGCCCTGGTCTGAAACCAGCTTGATTAGGGCGCATCCTGCTGTCCCGTACTTCCATAAGTCTATTGAGTAGCAGGGAAGCAAAATTTTTGCTGGGACGTCTAATAAGCTGATTCCTCGATAATTGTCTCAGTATGTCCTATCATCTTTCTTGAGAATTGGGAGCAGAATTGCTTTGATCCAGTTATCTGGTAATATTTCTTTTTTCCATACTAAAGAGTATATTTGTTGAAGGTGCGTTATGAACGACGATGGACAGCATTTGAAAAGTTCAGTCGGAAGACCGTCTTCTCCTGGAGTTTTGTTGGCCTTAAGCTTATGGATAACTAAAATTATTTCTTCTTCTGTTGGAGGCTCGCAATTGCAAGCGTATGCTTCGGCAAACGTATCAGCTATATCAGGGGCAACAGATGGCGCTTCATGATTAAGTTTGGCCCCAAAGGCACAACTTTTAACAAGTACGAAAATGCATGTCAACCTCTGCGGCGGTCGATAATGAATACGCCGTAATTAGTGAAAACGGCGCTCTACCATTAATGAAGATAGTATTTGAACGAAGCTAAATGCAATCTTCTGAGATTTTATTTATTCAGCGAGAGTCTAAAATGTGCTTTAAATGCGATAAATCTTTGTTGGCGATTTTCAATTAAATACCTGATCATCCTTATGGGGCTGATCATTTGCCTTAGTGCCACAAGTGCTCATTTTCAACAACATTATTTTAAATAAATGGCCTATTTCAGAACTTCATGAGGAATGCACAACATGCGATGCTGACGATGTGTTGAAAAATCTGACTACTGAGCCTCTCGAATCATTCTTAAGTGCAAAAGAATTACCTGAGAGCACTGCAAAGCTTTATTATAAGGGAATTTTAAAAAATTTGCATGATTTTTATGACATAATTTCTAGAACAGATTTATAAATTTTCCTATCTAATAAAACCTAAAAGCTGATAAATATAATGCATTAAAATTAGGATTTGATTAGACGCTGGATTAATGCTGAAAAGTGTTTCGCTAAAATGGAAAACGCATTAGTTAATATCGAATGTGAAGATGGTTCCGTTCAAGAACAAAGAATTGAAAATTTTTACGATTTGTATGACAAATTATGTCAAGCATTTGATATTTTTCTTGAACATGAAGTAAGTGAATTTTATACAACTATAATGGTAAAAAATTCACGAAATCAATATGTTCGCAAGTATTCCAATTATCAAAGCAACTTTATGCCGGATTCCATCTACCGTTACCGATTTGGTTAGCTGCAACTTCTTCACGAAGTGCTTTCTGGCCAGGTTGACTCCACTGGCTTGCTGAACCAGGCAAAAGTCCACTAGATCGCCAGCATCTCGCAAGTTTTTAAAATACAGATTTACTCCTATGGTAGTAGAATGTTAATTCCGAGAGCAACAACCCATTGGCTGTGGAGGACTATTGGGAAGGGATTGACGAGATTTAATACATGGGGTTGGACAGGCGAAAATGACTTCAAACGGGAGGGATGTGGTTCACAATTGTTGGTCTAATGGCTTGCCGCTTGTATACCCAAGTAGACTAGAAATTTCTTATCTTTATTATAATATAAATCTATAAACAATAAAGTTTAAGAGAATAATTAAAGAACAAATGAAAAAGAAAAAAATGTGGGAGCCCAGTATCCCATACATAACTAAAAACACTTAAACAAACTCAAAGAATAATTAAAACATATAAGCAAGCTCAAACTGGTCTATTTCATGCGCATATCTATATATATATATATATAATTATTATTATTATATTATTATTATTATTATTATTATATTATTATTATTATTTCATACGCATTTATATATATATATTATTTTCATTAATAAAAAAACATTTTGTGTGAATAGCATGCAGCGCATAATTAACAGATGTGTGTAATAAAAACTATAGTTATTTGTTTACATTTGAATAGATGTGAGATTTTATATGCTAAGTTAGGTTTTTTTGGGCATAAAAAAAGAAATGGAATTAAAGATTAGTATGGTGATTCACAGCATTTGGTTGAGAAATTTAATTTACGATTTTTGTGTTCGCCTTTTGCAACATTGACCATTTCCATTCATTAATAATATATATTAATTAAATTTTTCAAAAATATTTTGAAAAATTATTATATTTGTAATGCATTTATCGTATTTATTCAAAGCATCTTGAAAATGAGTTAAAATTTTGGTTGCAGCATAGAAAAATACCTTATGGCCACCGCGTAGTGCTTGGTGCTAGATTATTAATTATAATTTATAATGGTATGGAACAACTGAAAAAGATTGCCGGCGATGTTAATTTATTGAACAGTGATAAAATTGAAATCAACAGCGAAACTGAGGTTGTTATCATTAAGGCCTTATTTTAAGACCTTATTTGAATAAATTTTTTCACCTTCTTTGCACCACTTTCCATCTTTTCACCTTATTTGTTAACTAGCACCAGTGAGATTTTTTTGCCAAAATTAGTTGGCAATTTCAGCAATTCATTCTAGCAATTTTCGTGAGCGTATTCAGCCAAATTTTATCCTAGCGAACTATAATTGAAACTTCGCCTATTTCACAGAATTGCACTTATTTTTATGGATTTGAAATATGGTTATAGGTGTGATCGAATATAACAAGAAAGATGACAAACCGCTTAAGTTAAACAAATTTAATATTCTTATTTCAGAGAATAAAAAATTTAATTCGATTATATGACGTAACAATGGCCGAAGTTCACGAACAATTCTTAAAATCGTATCTCAATATGAAATGGTGAAATTGTTGAACTCGTCTTCAAAGCAAATTCTTACGAGTTTTTTCGTTGCTTTCCACAATAAACACGTTATATTTAATAATTGTAAATGTTTGAACTACAAATAGATTTCGGATTTTAAGAATCCAAAGCATATTTTCGATAAACTATTTCTTCCTATAAAGGACAAAGGAAAGGATATTACTTCTTTTTACCAATTGAGCAACCAAATATTTTACTTATTTAAATACAAATTTTTCTTAGAATTTCATGAACTATCTAAAAATGTTGCTGCCTTAAAAACTTATTCTTATGTTTTTAATAATTCGCATGATTTAAATTATAAATAAAAATAGAAAAAAAAAACTTAGAGGACTTGAGAGGGAATAATATTTCTTTTATATGTTTTCTATACAAGAAAAAGCGGGGATTTAAATATCAGAGATGCAGAGATGCGTATTAGAGACGAGTATAAAACGTTTGAAAGATTTTATGGGGCATAAAAAAATACGATATTATCAAAATTAGAATGAATAGTTATAGAACGGAGCCAGATTCAAAGGACTATTTAATGACGAATCGTGAGAATTTTGAAAAAAAATTGACTGATTATGACGGAAATACATTTCATACTTATATATATTAACATATATATTGAGAATTCTAACATTCAGCAGGGCTAACCAAATCAGAAATGGTGAGTGCTTTTAGAAGAAGAATTTAAAGTTAATTGTGATTAATTGTGATCTGAGATTAAATCAACCACACCAATACCATCTTCTCGTTCATAAAAACTTGCTACGGAAGGAGCGTCCACATGACATTGCTCCCTTCAAGAGAATTTGATTTCATTCGTAATTCTACTGGTATATCGATTTTTTGAAATAGTTCTTTTGCTCATCTCTCTCGATTCCATGGAGTAGGATAAAATGCATGGAATCGATAATGGGTAAGAGTGCTCGAATTCACTCTAAAAAAAGTGTTAAGAAGGCAATATATCATAGAAAATTTGGGCAATTTTGATACTGCGGAGTGGTAAAAATTATTAGGTCGTAAATAGACTAATTAATAAACTAATTTATCAATTACTTCAAGAACTAATGAGAAACGATAAATGAAGAGATAATGTTGATAAGGCATTAATCATCTCAGAAAGGTGTCACTGGCTCATTGGTAAAACTGCGAATAAATAAAGGGGTTCAAATAACAATAAGGCGACGAAACAAACGATAAATGATAAATTTTCAAATCAAATTTTACCAGAAATCTCTTCGCAAATTATGAGAAGAAGAATATATACTGCATTTTAAGATTTTTTTTGATTTTCTTTTAACTCCATTTTAGGCTTTGGGAAGAATGTGTATCGTGCATTCCAGTAAATATAAAATAGTATTCTGCGGATTTATTTTCCGAATCTTTTAGTTTGAGATAGTTGAAAGACCTTGGGATACGTTGTTTCTTACGACTTGTCAGTTTTATGTGAATCTTCGCTCGAAATATAATATGGTCTCATCCATGACGATCACGAGTTTCAGCGTCACCATTGGAACGACTATCAAATATAAAATTCTTCTATCGGTGGCTGACCAATATATAGTCAATCTGATTGGAATAATGGTTATCTGGAGAGTTCCACGTGACTAGATGTCTTCTCCGATGCCTGAAACATATATTAGTAACGAAGAGCTTATGATGTTCGATAAAGCAAAGAACGTGCTTTCCATTGACGCATCGGAGTCCAGTGCCAAATTTGCCGATCACCAAATTCATCGTAACGTCGTCTGACGTGTGCATTCCAGTCTCCCTCGATTTTCATTTTTTTTAAAAAGTTCTCACCATTACTGGTTAAACTTGTCCACTGGCTTGTCGCATTGGGCAATATGCCATGGAGTCCCTTAACGATAGAAATAGGGGTGAATCATTAACTGGATTTTTGTACAGGTTTACTCCTGTGGCATCGGCGCTCCCAATTGAGCAACAACCCACTGAGCCATTCTATTCACAATCCCTCTCCCTCGATTATAACTATGTCACCTTTCGGTAGTTATCCTCGGAGATGTTGTTAGTAATTGGATTTCCACATAAAAGTTATCCTTTCATGGTCATCAGATCGGAGCATATAAATTGTTGATCGAGATATTGCAAAACTTACTTTTAAAGCAAATATAGGCCATGCTTTCTTATTAACTTCTACTTAATCAAAGCGAAATGGATCTTTTGAGATGGTCCAGACAATCGCTACGCCATTTCGCCTCGAGTTATTCGAAATACCACAGCGATACAGCCAGCAACTCTGCTCAGAGCTTGGATTAATAATTACTCGAGACTCGAAGCAGAAAATGGACCTCCAACAAAAAGGCGACATCCACACGATATTTAGAAAAATGTGGACAGTGGCCGCTTGGCCCGCGATGTCCATAAGCGTTCTGATGTTCCACGCTGCTACGGCTAACACTTCACAGCGCGTGCACAGAGCTGACACGTTTCGAGCAATTATCATGTGCTCGCAAGCAGATAATATCTTAAGTCTTAAGGTCGTTTGATTACACCCTCATGTTTTTGCGTATACTTATACTTGTCGCATGCAACATAAGACTGAGAATATCATGGGCGTCGGGCGCCGTGTCAAGAAGGTCTGATCCTTTCACCACAGAATCACAGTTGGGAATAAAGTTACAGGTGAGTCCCCAGCAGCCAGCTGGATTCCATTCCCTTTTACATATGGATTCTAAATAAATTTATAAAGTTGCCAGAATTTTTAAAATCACTCGACTCATTTATTTAACTCACGTTTTAAACAATGAACAATGCAAATGCAAATGTTTTACAATGTTTATGATTCAATGGCCGGAAAATTTATTCGCTGGGCTGCAGCTGTAAACTTTTCAGCAAAATGCCTAAATGTCTTTTTTTGATATTTTTGGTTTTTATATTGATAATTTAAATTCGTTGCGTTTTATTGATGTAAATTTGTTTTTTATCGATAAATTAAATTAAATTAAATTAAATTATAAATTATTTAAAAACGTTTTAGCATTTTTTGTGGTTTTTTGCGAATTTTTTTTAATTTTTTAATTTCTTCTGAAATTTTTTTATTTTTTTGAATTATTTTTTATTTAAAATGTCTAAATTCATTTTCTCATTATTCTCTATCAATTTTTATCATTTTTTTATCAGTTTTATCGAATCTTCTTATCTTTTTATCAGATTCATCAGAATCAGATTTTAAAAGTAGAGAGAATGAATTTTCATTAATTTAAATGATTAAATTTTTATTAAATTTAAAATCAATTCAAAATTAAATTTAAATTTTTAATTTGGTTAAAGTGTTAATTAGATTTGGCCAAATTTCAAATTAAATAGGAATAAAATCAAAGAATATGCGATATTTGATAGGTTTGGGTTATCAGAACAAGCAGTTGTGATGATGTCTTCTCTTTTCTTCTTGCTTATCGCTTTTCTTTCAGTTCTGCTTAAAAGTCCTCGGTAATTTCTTTTTTACCGGCAATTAGCGCAGCGATCACATTCGGCATATTTCGTTTTCATATATAATCTTATAAATTTCTCTTCCATCATTTTTCTTCATCGCCATCAAATCAAATCAGTAAATGAATGTGGTGTCATATTAGATAAGACGAAATTAATGATTATCGTTTTCTTTTCAGATTATTTTCTTTGAAGAAATGCTTCGGAGAACTGATGGGAAAAGTGAGGAAAATCGTTCGGGTGATATAAATACCAATCCAATAAAGAAAAAAGTCGATTCTCTTCTTTCCAGTAATTTTCATACTGATCAGGTTTGGAATTAGCGATAAATAGATTTTCTTAAAGTGAGCAAGAAGGAGGTTAGGAAAAAGACTGATTCTTTGGTGCCCCAGTGTGTCTCCTTTCCATCAAAAAACTTATCGTGGCGTTTCATCATTGTTCTGTGCGCAAAGCTGGAAATTTCAATATTAATGACGTGAACATACACAAAAAAAGCGAAATGTTATCGCACTATAAATAAATGAACCAGAAATATATTTATGTATATTGCAAGTATATTTAATATTCTTTCCGCCATATTGCACCTTTTACTTCATGGCTGTATTTAGGCGATATTTTTGAAAATTATTGATTTGGTTGTTCCTTTGCCATTGGGGATATTTTGCTGGCACGTCGACTTGCCGTTTTTGTTCACATTTGAACCCTTAATTCCCATTATCTTTTTAATAATTTTCAATTTTTTTTTGTTTGGATTTTGTTGTTCTTTGAATTTCGCAACAGTACTTGTCAAAATGGCTCTTCTGTCCAGCGATTGGTTAGAAGTTGGATAATACTTAAGATCCTAGTGTTTCTCACTTAATGAAGTCTAATCCTAATAACCAATGTAACCAATCAAATCAGAAATGGTGGAACGGAAAGAAGATTAGAAAAATATCAGTGATTCCTTGAAAGAAATTTAGATATACCATTCTTTCATTTGAAATCATTTGAATTTGGTTTTTCGTTATCATTTTGTCTAAAAGGGTTGAGAAGATTTCCTTTCTTATTTCCCTTTTCCTTCTCTACGTTTTTTTGCATTTTTTCCTTTAAATAATTTTGGCAGTATAGCATTAATTTAAGCAACTGGACGGTATACCAACTATTTTTGCATTTCCATATTTTTATATATTCATAATCTGGTTTGAAGGAATATACAACTGCAGCATTACGTTTTGGATATAAATATAATATTGCAGAATTTTCTTGGTATGATGGATTATGTTGCATCAATGATTGGCGAAATAGATTTGCATACAGAACGGCGGCTTATGATAAAATTAGAAAAGGAAAAATTGAGGGTTTATCATAAATATCTAAATGATTTTGAAAAGGTCTTTTTTTTGCAACGAGTATTTCAAATTGTGGATTTTTTAAGTTTGAGCCAGATATTTCTTGGAATGCTTTTTTTTATTTTTAACTTTCTTAATGATCTTTTTATTATTTCCCTAGATTATTTTGGCAATTTCTTCAAAGTAACTTTTCCATTACAGGTAAATAATAGTGTGCAAAGTTTTGCTGGTAAAGTTCATGAATTAAATAAGATTTGTGCTGATATGACGAATCGAATTCGAAGCAATAAAGAGAAAACTCAAGATTTGTTATCTAAAACGACTGCACTTCAAACTGAAAAGTTTAATGCTTTGAAATTTTACGTTTTATAATATTTTTAGTCATTTTGTTCCTTTTTTCTTTAAACCTTTATCAATCACATATTTTACTTTATTTTCCAGAAAATTATTAGAGAAAAAGAAGCAAGCTGTGGATGATTTTTTTGAAAGATTTTCTCTATTGCCTGAGGAAGAAAAGGCTCTACAGGGATCAGAACTTGGTAAATTTTAATAAAATTCTTTATTATTCTGCTATTATAAATATCAGCGATTGAAGTTTTTCCTTTCGAAAATAATTTATGAAATTTGTCCAAATGAAATTTTGAAATTTTCAGATGGAACTATTGATAATAACTTTTTCACGGCCTTACAGCGAATTAAAACAATTCAAATTGACAGCAAACAACTTTTGAGAAGCTCTGGTGAAAATTTGGCTGCGTAAATTCATTTATTTTTATCTTTTATTTGTTTAATTTGATCTCTTTGATTTCTTTTCCATCCTCCTTTGTTCCAATTTTTAATGCATTTCTATCATTTGCTTCTTTTTTGAAAAAGCATCCACTTATTCTAAATTCAGACTTGAAATTATGGAAGATATGGCAAAAAAATTAGAGCAAGCTTATGAAGTTCTCTATCGTTCAGTTCAAAGTAAATTTTTTTAATTGCTTAGTTTATTCAAAATTCAAGCCTAATGTTCTCTATTGCTATTTCTTCCATTTCATCAAAAATGATTCTAGGAGAATGCCGTTTATTAAATATGGATTTTATGGAAATGAAAAGTGTTCTTTTGCAATCGATGGCTACACTTCAAGATAGACCTGTTCTTTTTAAATATGCAATAGACGAATATGCTACTGCTCGTCGTAATCATATTGTCCGTTTATATATCGATGCGTTAACTCGTGGTGGTTAGAAAATTTCAATGTTTAAATCTGTTTTATTGATTCATGCAAGAAAAGAATAATTTTGATGGAATTTGTATTTTTTAGGCTCAAGTGGTGTTCCAAAACCGATCGAATTACTCTCACATGACTCTTTACGGTATTTTTTGAAATTTATTTTTATGTAAAAAGGAAATCATTTCTAAAAATAAAATTCGAAATAATGAGTACGGATAATGGATACTGATAAGTTAATAATGGATTTTTATTCAATACGTATAATTTTTTGCGAAAAACTTTTAGAAAAATTTCATTTATTTCAATTTCTACATTAATATTTTTAGATATATTGGTGACATGCTGGCTTGGATTCATCAATCATTAGCGACTGAGCGTGAATTGTTGCAGGTTTTATTAAAATTATGTAAAGCAGAAGGTTGGTCTTGTTACGCAAGCTTTTATTTTCAATTTTTTTCTGTCTACCGCATTTCGAAATCGTTTGTTTTTCAGATTACGAATTTTTATTATGAATTATGAATTGATCAAAGATATTTTGATGAAAATTTTGTGAGCGGTTTCTAAAAATGCTTTTTATCTCTACTTGATTCGAAATAATGCATATTTTCAGTTTTGGAGGAAAATAGTATGAGCATTTTAAGCGAAATTTCTGAAGCGATGTGTAGACCATTCAAGGTTATTTTCATATATTTGAATATATATTTTTATGTTGCAGGTTTTATATATTTGAATATATATATTTTAAATATTTTTATAAATATATTTTTAATTATTCATTAACCAGTGGCCAGTTTTCTTGAGGATTGCAAATGGTTTTGCCGCAAAAAAAACACTTTCAAAATCTGAGCGAGTTCATGGCACTTGATTTTAATTATAAATTTTTAGTAATATTTTAGTCGGTGTAATCCATTTGCTAATTTCGACTTACTGCCGGATGCATAATACTGAAACATTTGAATGGAAATTTGAAATTTATCAGCAAAATGAAAAACTGAATGTAGATTAACAGCTGCAACCCAACAACAGTTTTAATTCGCTGTCACTCATCATTTTTCTAATATTTGCTATATTAATGTCAATGATAATGAGTCCTTACCATTACTGGTTAAACTCGCTCCACTGGCTTGTCACATGCCAGGGAGTCCCTTGGAAATTAAATTAAACTACATTTATTAATTAAAATGGGGAATTATTTGCAGTTAATGTGGAAAAATTATAAGAAAATAAAAACAATATATTATAAATTGCTTAAGGTGCGCGTAGAACAAGCTCTTTCCAATGAATCCAATTGTATTGTCCTTTATCGGTTATCCTGTTTGTTCACATTTTATGGAGATACTATAAGGTTTTGCTTGTTCTGGTTTTCTCTATTTTAAAATATCGTGATTATGGGGAATTTATTTTGCTGGTTGAACGTCGGCTCAGTGGTCTAGTGGTATGATTCTCGCTTTGGGTGCGAGAGGTCCCGGTTTCGATCACCGGCTGAGCCCGGACGTTTTTTTATTTTTAGGTTTTTGTGATCTTTAGACGAACCTTGTGCAAAGAAGCTGTACTTTCCCTCACCATTGATGAACTGCGAGCACTTGCGTTGGATATGTTCTTTAGTGGTTTAAAATCAGCTGTGCAGAAATTTCTTTCCAAAGTGTTTTCTTGGAATTGTTTAGTTTATTATTATTGTTTTTATTTATAATCATTTGTCTACTGAAGAAAAATGAGTTTGATAAATCTTATAAACAATTTATACAAATTTTTTTCGTACTATACTTCATTCTTATTTTATTCAATACACAACTTCATTAAGGTTATTTTTTTCAAGCATAAATTTGTAACAAATAATTGATGAAATTTTTTTCAAATAAAATAGACTTTATACTTTGCGGTAAAAGCAAAGTATTTTTCTAACCATAAATTATCATCTACTGCTATTGATAATCTGCATTTGCGAATTCTTTTATAGATAAATACTCCTGATTACGATCTTTTGCCTGTACATGCGGCCCATCAAGTGCTTATGCTTTTGAAAGATGTACTCGAATCACATGATAGTGTCGTTGCTGTCGTTGTTGATAAGAAAGAAAATTTTGAAAAGGTTATATTAAAAGGTTATATTATTATTGAATTGGTTACTTTTAATTTTTTTTTAATGATCTAAATATATTTCAGATTTTTGCTGCTGTTCTTGATCCGCTTAATCAAGCGATTCAGATATCAGCTACTCAACTTCACTCACCACTTGATATTGCTGTATATACATTGAATTGCTTATCAGCTATTAATTCATTGATTATTCTTTATCAGTACACTGATTCTCGGTTGGAAATGATTAAGGCTCAGGTTTTTTAAATGGATTTTTGCTATTATGCAGTTATTTTTTGTGCTATAATATATTGGCTTATTTTATCAAGATTACTGCCAACGAAGATGTACTTGTTAGCGAGCAAGTGACAATGATACTGAACCAGACAGATCTTATGGAAATATATAAAAAATCATGTGCTCATCGATCCAATCAGGTATTTTATTAATAAGCGTTTCATATTATTAAGCTAATATCCATTATTTAATCTGAAAAAAAATATTCCTGCTTAATTTTGTCATCTGATAATTTAGGGAGCACTATCAGAAATCTCTGGTATGGAACCTTCACGTATATCCAGTGCTTTTGCTTTGTTCGATGCCTTCCTAGCTAATCCTGATAACTTTTCCCTGGACCAGTTCTCCAAAATTTCTTCGGCTCGTATTCGGTGAAATCCATTTTATTTCTTTTAATTCAGTTAAGGGCTTTTTTCCCAAAAATACTGGTTTAACAATTTTCAAAAATTCAGTGAATCCGTACAACAGCGAACGATTGATGACCTTATTGCAGCTTATAATGTAATATATAATAAGATTATCGACGAAAGTAATAAATATCCACCTATGCATCTGAAACCAATTGAACAGGTATTATTTTTTTTTACGTTCACTTTTGATTTTACAAATTTTCTACTATTTTTATCCCCTATTTTCTATTCTAAATTGTCCTTTCTTCCAATCCTATTTTAAACTTCAGTTCTTGTCAGTTTATAGATTAAAGAATTATTACAAGGATGGAAATAAAATCTTTATTACGATTGGATGATGTTCGTTGTTTAAAAAAAGGTAAACGCTTCCAGTCTTCATTTTGATTTTCCGTTATTTTGTTGTTTGATGGATGGAGTCCATATTTTGGTCTCATAATAAATTTTGATTAGTAGTATTTTATCGACCAAATTGTTTATACACGAAAATAATTCTGGAATCCAGCTCAATCTACTTAGATAAATTTAACAACAAATGCAGTGGGTAAAATGTGGGACTTCACAAATTCCCTCTCTGTGTAGAGCAGTTCGCCTGTGCTCCATGTGTTATCGCTTCATGAAATTTTTTTCAGTTGTTCAGTGATATATCGACTTGATTTTTTTAGCAATTTTTTTAATGCTCTTTTCATCAAAATAATCATCAAGGTAACCAATAAAACTTTCCTTTAAAATATCCTTACGGAAATTATGTATGATTCAAGAATGAAATATGAACTTTTCTTTATTCGTTGACTAGAGAAAGTGTTTTATACGTGTGAAATTGGCAAGATTGGTGAGAGGAAGGTAATATGGTACCAAAATTGTTACCTGGATGAAATGAGTTCTTATAAAATCTATTTTTTACATTTTAGTACAATGTATAAATGATAATCTATAGAAGTTTATTTTAAATCATTTTTAACCTTTTAAATAGTTAAAAAAATCAACATTCAAAAATTTTATTGAAGCTTCACATCCATTTTACGTGAACGCTTTCCTCGACGGACAGATAGTGGTCTTAAAGAACGCAGCAGCTGTGATGCACGCCGTTCCGCAAGCTATAGCAATAAAATATTAACAGTTTCCGTCATTTTTTTAAAATTCATTTTAATATGTTTAAGAAATTATAAATTAACAAATTATTTCAGTTAAATCCAAAAAACGGTGTGTCCCTAATTCGTGTCCGTTTTTTATGATTTTTGAATGAATAAACTGATAAACTGATTTTTCAATTTTTAATGATAATTTGAAAAAATTAAAAGGAGAGATAGATACCTTAAGATGGGATTTGCGATACCTTGCGCTGATATTCCTCACGCTTTTTAGAACTTTACGACTATCTTTCTTCAATTCAATAATATTAATTGATTTTGCCGGTAATCCCTCTTTTCCTGAAACATGAAATTAATTTCTTCTTTCTAAGGCATTAATATGCTAGAATACACTAAAAGTCAATGTAATATAATGCTTTAAAAAAATAAAAGAATAAAATATTTTCGGTAAAAATATTCAAAAAAGTAAGTTGAGCAACTTGCAACATTTTTTTCTAAATAATTAAGTGGCAAAACTGGTTATTTTAGAAAATATAATTAAATCTTTCAATTTGCAATTTCATGCTATTAAATATTACAAATTTTGTTTCCTCATTTTATTTCAAGGAAAATTAATTTCAAAATCATTTAATTATTCCAAAAATCAAATCGAAAAAAGAGTACTGACGTTTTTTTTTCGTCGAAAGAATGATTCCTTTTCCATCGGGTGATACTTCTATATTTATCCCTTTCTTATGTACTAATCCATTATAACGAATACTATTCAATCCTTTCAAATTAAACTTCTCCGTACTAAAATGTTTTGGAACTCCACGTTGTCGGCGAATAAACGATGACGTTTTGCGAATACATAACCACTGAAGATCAGCTGAGACTCTTGACATTATTTTTTCTTTCTACCTATAAACTGATTTTAAAACTAGAAAAAAATGAAAATTAAAGAATAGTTCGAGGAACATTATTTGTTTATTTCCATAAATAACCTAAACAAAGCACATAAAATGTTAAATTAAAAAAATTCTTGATCCTTCAACTATCTCAGACTAAAAAATTCGGGGAGGTGAAGTGCATTCCAAACCGAATTATTGAAACATCTCAATGGTATAAAAACCAATGATTTTTCTGGGACCGTAAATGAATACTGATCCTAACTAAATGAATGTCTCAGAAATTCAGCCACTTCCACGCTAGAGCATGCTAATAAGAAGTGCGCTAGTTGATATTGGAAGCAACTGTATAACTGTCCGAAGTTACTAAAGCAATAATGTCAGATCCTGAACATCGGATGATTCAAAGAACTTCAACGACAGCAGCACATCGGGACAGAAATTGCTATTGGAGCGAGATGGCCTTGATAATGGAAATGGCGGCACGATTAGGCGATAATAAGAAATTATTCCGTTTTCTTCATAAAGCAATTCGGGGAATAATCAGTGAAATGGTAAGGCAATGGCATTCCGGTTAAAAGTATTAAGGAATAATGAAAATAATGAAAACAATTCTTTGAGGTGAAACTTAACCATGAAGCGCCATCCGTTGCCCCTGATATGGCTGATACGTTCGTCGAACCATACATTTGCAAAACTTGGAGCCGCCAATAGAAAAAGAAATAATCTCCGTTATCTATAAGCTTAAGGCCAATAAGGCTCCGGGAGAAGATGGTCTAGAATTCTTCTAACGTTGTCCATCAACCTTTATAATGCAACTTCAATAAATGCACTCTCTGATTTGAAAAAAATTATCACCAGATGACTGGAGTAAAGAAATTCTACTCTCAATTCTCAAGAAAAATGACAGGACCTATTAGACGTCTCAGCGAAAATTTTTTCCCTTTCTTTTTTCAGCTTCCTTTTAACTTAACAGATCTATGGAAGTATAAGACAGCAGAATGCACCCTAATCAAGCTGGATTCAGACCGGTTGCACTAACTAGATATTAAAGGAGTGAAGGATGGAACATCGCTTCAGATATTTGCAAACCACTGTCACGTGTTTCATCGATTTTGCGGCTGCTTTCGATTCAACAGATAGAACGGCGATGGGTGATGGGTGATTGCAACGGTGTTCCAGAGAAGATCATTCTACTCATAAAGGCATTTCATAGCGTACGTTGGTGTAGAACTGTGTACATGGTGAAATGATGAAATCTTTTAAAATAACTGGTGTTCGTCAAGGTTATGCCCTATCCCCTACAATATTCAACTGTGCGATAGACTGGATAATGGACACTGCTTGTCGATACTCAAGAGCTGTACAAATAAGCCCAGAGCATAGCGTAACAGACATCGAATACGCTGATGATGCAATCGTTTTTGCTGACAGTTATAGTGAAATGCAAATAATGCTAAACAATTGTAGCGAGAATTGGATCCAAGGTCAATGGGTAAACAAAACGAAAACTTTTTCGTCTTATGTACAAGAAGCTGAAAAAATACCTCATTTTATCAGTTCATTGCC
Organism: Dracunculus medinensis; assembly: GCA_900625125.1. NCBI lineage: Eukaryota > Metazoa > Nematoda > Chromadorea > Rhabditida > Dracunculidae > Dracunculus > Dracunculus medinensis. The sequence continues at coordinate 125,576 of UYYG01000047.1, read as the reverse complement.
GGTTAAAGAAATGAGCGATTTTGAATACCTCGGATCCACTCTAGTACCGAATGGCCAGGCAAAAGGCGATACAACCTAGATAACGACAACTGGAAATGCGTTCTTCCGGTTAACGAAACCTTTATGGAGTGATCGCAAAATCACCATAAAAACGAAAGTCCACATCTACATAGCAGAAATTCGTTGAATCTTGCTATATGGGTGCGAGACATGGCCAATGATAGTGGAGAAATTATCCATCTTTGTCCACTCATGTCTAAGACACTTTTTACGTCGAGTGAATAAAATCTCACATGATCACATCCACCTTCATTTAAATACCACTTGATTAACAGGGCCATTACAGAGCGTCGCCTTCACTGGTTAGGACACGTTATTCTTCGTCCATCACAGGAGTTGACGCATATTTCGTTATTTGCAAAATCCTGTGTTATGTGGCGTCGAATGTGGACCAATAAGACCTGGGCTGATATGGTCAGGAAAGATTTTGAACGTACAGGTGGACCAGCAATAATCTTTTTTTTAGTGGTTTTGGTGGCCCAGGAACCATGCTACAATTCAAATTTAGCATGGGTCCACTGAAATGATGCTGAAATTTACCTATAGCATATTGTCGTTTAAAAGGTAGCATGTTAGAATAGACGTTGTTTAAAAGAGAATTATTTCTTATTCCTCTTCTACTGATATAGTTATATGGTGATCCACATAACAAGACGCACTAAAACCGGGTTGTAAATCACTTTCGGCTAAGTTTTTAATTTTGAAGCTTCAAGTATTAAAAATTCTGCGTGCGTAGGTTAGAGGAAAAAATGAAAAAATTTGAACGTATAGTTATGGTCCAGCAAAATATGGATTCAGATGATGGAAAAAGGAATGGCTCCTATTACTGTCAACGATGGCACTGGACCGCGCCGCTTGGAAGCGTTTTACCCTTGTAGACATTGAAGCCAGCCTAACCAGTAATGGTGTGAGCTGTTAGAAGAAAAGGCTGAACTGGTTTTTTTGAGGAAAGGACGTAAAAAACGCATTATATGAAAACACATCTGAACGGTCGACAGAAAAGATACTCTCTCAATGGACCAGGCTTCTCCATGACTTAAGGTAATTAAGGTAAAGTCGACATTCATGAAACTCAACTTTAATTCGATTCTTAAGCGCAAAACTGAGAAACAGAATTTAAACCATGTTATTTGAAATTTTGTGAAAAAAACACCACCAAGGAAACGGAAAAATAGAAAACATTAATTACATAACTTTTTTATTCTAACACCATTTGACATTTAGCAGGCTCCACCAATTAAAAGATTATAAGTAATATTGTTTCACCAGAGACTAATCTGAAGTACAGATGGGTCCACAAGACATAAGAAGGGAACATTTTTTGAATAAAACTACAAAAAAAGATTTGCAATGCCTCAGTTTACTCCTGACAAGTGACAATCACTGAACCAATATTAGTACGCACAACATACCGTCAGGCCATTCTGGCGTACGAACCATCGCTGCAAATTATGACGATGACAACTTTTAGAAGGAAAAAGAGAGAGGAAGACAGCATGGCAGAGTGGTTCGTAATGGCACCTTAAAAAGGAACGCTCCGTAGGAGCAGACTGGTCAGGCTAGCGACCCAACTGCAACTCGTCACGCGACTGCCTGTACAAAACTTTTAGCCCGATCAACACCCACCAAACCCCACACACTCGAGTCCTAACAACACGCCTGAACTTAACGCTTCAATAAGAAATGACCTCAGAAACCAAATCAAAGTTCCGATCCACCTAAAAATTACGATAGTTATCGCTCTAAGAATCAGAGCCTTTTGAAATTTCGACAACTCTTACAGCATTTTCCTGGTTCAGTCAAAGATGAAAAGGAGGCGTTGCAGCGCTGAGGATGTGGCACGGTGTCGATTTTCCAGTTAATAGCCAAAGCAAGAGTGGTTGTAGTAATTAGCCTGGGTGGTCATTTATAGGTATAAACTGGTCACTAATGATCGGCTGAAGTCTATGAACTGAGGCGTTTGGTGCTGGTGAAGAACAGTAAAAGCGTTGACTGTGTGGATTTGAAATTGAAATTTTTTGTAAATTTTCAAGAAATAATTTTAGGTTTGAGAGGTAGAAAGGAATAGAATGGCTCAGTGGGTTGTTGCTCAATTCGCAGTGCCGATGCTGAAAGTTCGATTCCCCGCAGGAGTAAACCTTTACAAAAATGCGGGTGATGCTGGCGACTCACCTCCATTTCTGTCGCCAAGGGACAGCCTGGCGTATTTGTCCAGTGCGACAAGCCAGCGGAGAGAGTTATGCCAATAATGGTGAGGACTTTAAAAAGAAGGTTTGAGAGGTGAAAATTCAAAGTTCTTCTAATCGAACACGAAATTCGAGGTGCAACTATTTGCTGTGTTTTCTTTCTTCTCTATTCTCCTTTCTTATAATTTAAAATTTATTTTGCCAGTCAGCGACTGCTTTTCTCCTCTCTCCATCGCTCTACGCCACGCTCCACGCTCATTTGGCTTTTAGCGATAATCACTTCTAAGCCGAAGTCTGAGCTATCAGAAATACTATTTTCTGCTTATATTTCCATTACGTTCCATTTCCATTTCCTGCACCATTCAATGAAATTTTTAACTAAATCTTAAATAGTTCACGAGGCTTTGTGCTGAACGATAAAAGAGGTAATAATGGGAAGCAAAAGAACGGTGTTAGCAATGTTATTTTTTTCATCTTTATCACTCATATTGTTTTGTATTTTTAAATTAAATCTTTATAAAATTACTTTTTGCATTATTATTGTGGTTCGGTGGTGACGAAATAATCATTTATGATTTTACATTTCTTTTATCTTTCGCAGCTGTTGGTTATTTAAGCGGTAGAATGGCTCAACGGATTATATTGGAGCATCGGTGCTGGGACTCGGCCCATGCCGGTGATTCACCTATATTTTTGTCGCCAAATGACTCTCGCAATACCTTTGTGGTCCAACAAGCCTGCAGACCGAGCTTAACCGGAAGTACTGAGCGCTGTCCGACAAAAAAATTTTTCTCTTGTAATTAACCAAATACGCTTTTAGCTGTAAAATGAATCGACGATTGTGCAAGTTTTATCTACGAGGATTTTGCCGATATGGTGATTCTTGTTCATTTCTTCATCAAATTCCGGCCGTTTCACCTGATGAACCGTTTCAATTTTATAAACCATCGTAAGTCAAAGATTTTAATCACTTAAAATTCAAAAATGTTTCGAAAAAAGAATTTCGTTTGGGTCTTTATCATTAAAGCATTAAAGCATTCATTAAAGCATTAATTTAGTTATTACTGAAGTTTGATAATGCCAGTGATGCTTATCAGAGCTCGTAAAATTTATTTTATTGTAATTCGATTAAATTATTGATTAATTTCTTTAATTATATTTGCTTAAATTATTCAAATAATTATTGAAAAATCAAGCAGAAATGAATATGTTATTTTTTCGTTTTAAATTGATATTATCGAATTCATTTTGGTGATTTTCAGCCAATTTAAGTGGATTTCACCATTTTTGCTGGAAAATAGAAAGGCATATATAGAAAATATAGCTGTCGAAAAGGAAAAAAATAAGTATTATTTATAAATTTTAATCCTTTTCTAAATATATTTTCTGTTAACAATAAATTGAAATTTTTTTAAAGCGGCTTGAATTCACAGCAACGAATGGATGATATCAAAAGACAAACTGAAATTGAAATGAAATTACAGCAAAATGATTTGAAAAAGTAATTTTTTGGCATTGTATGTCGTTTCATTCGTAATCGGCATTTCTATGCTTATCAGTTTCATTTCCTATTTCGCTATTTCGATTTACTACAAAGGTGGAAGACGATGTTTTTATATGGATTGTCTCTTTTATTTAGATTTTTATTGGAACTCGATTAAGTTATTCATTACGTTAACTACACTTAAGTTCAGCATCACTTTGTCCGATCAGATTTTTTTTCATGTGCTTAGGAATCCGTTTCATTATTTCGAAGCATTTTTAAAACAAAACAGTATTATGCAGTTATATCTATGATTATTTTTGTAGATTTGTGGATGAAAAACGTATTCAAGTTATAGTGTATGAAAATGGAAATACGGATAGTAATTCGTATGTTTTATTTTTTTATAAATTCATTAGCAGTAAATATTGATTTTATTTATTTTATAATTTTCCAAAAGAAAATCCATCACATTTTTTAAAATTATGAGTTACTTTATAGATTGACGAAATCGATTCCTGCTGCATCAAAATCTTGTTATTCTGAATTCAACTGTCTATCTGTTGAAGATTTGCTGCAGTTTAAAAAAGATGACTTTGATCTTGGGAAGGTTCCAGTCGCACCACCTCCTGCGGAATTATGTTTATTTTAATCATTGATATTTTTTTATATTTTGTACTAATTCCTTTTTCTTGGATCTCAAACAATGATGCTTTTATGTCATAGTAAATATTAGAATTAATATTATTTAAGTAGAAGTAGATTAAAGAGAGGCAATATTCATTTCAAAATATAATTTTTGTTTATGTTTAAAACTAGTTCTGATGGTACAAAAATTATCTTTGCAATATGTACTGGTAGTACTAGCAGGTCTAAAATGGAATACACCAGTACTGGTACTAGCAGGTGTAAAATGGAATGTTGTTGTTGTTGTCTCTGAACGCAAAAGTCCTCTTCCGTCATTTCTGCCAAAGTCGGAATGGTGCTGACTGCCATTCACCAGTACTTCTTTTGCCAAGTGAAACCTTAGCAAAAATTAGTGCAACTAGGTCAGCTAACCTAATCAAAAATGTTGAACTTTCGAATGTTGAACGGGAATATGTGGAATACTCCGAGAAAAAAAATAATTTTAACCTTACAAATAGGTTCACTTATCTTTGAATGCGATTCAGATTTAACGGAAGTCGTGGAATTTTATACAATTTAATAATATAATATAATCAAATGGCATTATGTAAATATCAGATAAATCAGATCGGCATTGATTCCTTTTCTGGTTTGGCGGTACTAAGACGACATTTCTTCGCCAGAGAGCCACATAGAAATATTATTATAAATGGTTCGTCAGCAATATCCAAATTTCAATTTTAGTTTTGGTAGGTTTGATTATATTAAGTTACAGATATTGAAATTGAAAACCGTGATCACTTGATCTTAGTCAGTGTATATCGCTCGGCTATCTCATTTCTTCAAATATATTTATTATATATTTATAAATTATATATTTCTTCAAATAAATAATTTCTTCAGTTTTTGAATTTAGTAAAAATAAATGAATTTGCATGCATGGATTTTTCAATTTTTCAGAAATTTTAGTGATCTTCAACTAATAAAATTTTTGGGTAAAATAAACGAGTGGACAATGGTCCAGGTTGTCGCTTAAGAAGTTTCAATTCCTTTCTGGTACGATCTATTAGAAAGTTCGGATAATGCTGGCGATTTATCTATATTTCTGTCGCTAAATGTCTCTGCATCAGCACCTTTCTAACCGTGCTAAATAGCCTATAAACTTAGATTAACCTGTGGTGATGAGCACTAAACACTTATTTACTTGTTATTAAATATATACCTAAATTTACATGGCAAAAACCTTAAAAAGTCTGTTCCAATTTCTAAGCATTAGTTTTTTTACTGGGGGCAAATGTTTGTTTAATAAATAGTTAAAAAAGCAGGGAAAATTACATTTCTGATCCTTGAATAACAATTGTTAATGACGAAAAATGAAGTGATGTAAGATTTTGCTGGTTTCGAATAGCCAACGATTTGAAAATTGCTCCAACTTCCAGTTTATTTGAAGTATTTTGAACCGGCTGAATCTATTTTATCTGCTTGAGACGTTTAAATTGAAACTGTCGAATCTACAACGCGAAACTTTTTTATTAACAGCAACGAAATTAATGAAGTTCTATTCTCGGATAAGAAATCGACGATGGAGTTTTGGTAAGGAGACTGAGCTGAATAAGATCGTTTTACATATCGTAGTTGGCCGATATTTCAGAAAATCCGAATTATTAATTAGTTCCCCAACTGTGTTCCATGGAAGATTAGTATCACTAGTGGGCTAAAAATCGCTAAATTTTGCTTACTCTACTCAAACGAAAATAAACATTTTCATTTTAATTTTTATATACAAAAACGCAAATGTTGTGGAACGCAAAGAAAGAAAATGTTGATTTTACTTAAAGAAATACTTGAGAAACAGCGTTTGTTTGTTTTGAACCCCAAATAATTGCAAACTCAACTTAGCTATTCCACAACAATATTGTAGATTCCGCCTAAAATATCAAAAATTAATGAAAGACGCCACTTATTCTGGCTTTTCTCTCGTTACGACTGCCATTCGGCGATGAAAGAATTATGGTTATCAGTTGAAATGAAATTAGTTTAATTCTTTACAGCTTTTAAAGAGATCCTGAGAAATATGGTTTTGTTAAGTTCAAATTTGAGAAGCAGTAGGATCAAATGGCATAACACTTTTTATGAAGGCTAACAGCATGAGCTCGGTTTTTTCCCTTGGCGCAAATAAACTTGTTGTGGATCTTGAAATCCGAGACGATACTAGAGACCCAACTACACCGCAATTGTTGTTGGCTCTCGTCGTGGCACGCTCGAAGTAAACAGTGCAGCCATCAAGTATGCTGCTAGGAGAGGAAAAGAAAAAAATATCGCTTCCTCAATTTCAAGTTTTTTTTGATGGACCCTAATATTCGCTTAATCTTTCCCATGCACAATGTCCACTTCCTTATATTAGATTTTCAATTAACCAACTTATCAGCTGTAATCTTCATTTTCTCGCTAATAAGAACTTTTCACGATTCTTTCACCCATCAAATATATGAAACCAAGTGGGGTACAATAACCGACGGGTTTCTGTCGAAATTATCTCAAGAGTCGCAGTTCATCGCTGTCAGAGTACATGGAGTGAGCTGCCATTAACATTCCTCGTGTTGCCCATCCTTTCCTCCAAGTCACTCTCTCTAATGCCTAAGCCTCATTCTGCTAATCAGCCTGTGCAACGAGCCTAACAAAAAATTGCAAAAGAAAGCGTAATGTAACATAATTGCAAATTGCTTTTATTTGTACAACTATAAATAAAATATAGAATTTCCATTGCTTTCTTCAATTTTTTGTCGACCTTTTGAAGTTATTTAGGTAATATTTTTTCCGCAATTTTCTCAAATTGAGGTACCATCACAAGTACTGAGACTCGTTCCCTATTTCTTATGAGAATAAACTTGTCAATAGAAAAATGCAAGTGGTTTTGGGACCCGCTGGGGCATCTGTGTTTCCGCGCTCTTGTAGTTTTAAATGACCTATTTAATCGGCTGACAATCAACCTATGGTATCCGAATGGGCAACAGAAAAATGCCACTTGCAGTCAGACGATATAGAACATTACAGAATTGCCAAAGTCGAGTCACTGGCAGCCTTATCAAACAGCAACGAGCCTAAGCCTAAGCCTAAGCCTAAGCCTAGCGGATGAAGCAAAGAGGAAATAAGAAAACTTTCACTAAAACTTATCCTCCAAAACAGTTCATCTAAAAAATTCTTCTAAACTTATCTAAAAAATTTTAATTCCATCGTCAGAAGATGACACCAAAGAAAACCTAGAAACATAGCATTTTTTTGCTTTTCTCACACAATTCCATTGCTAAAAATCGGCCGCAGTTGACTATTATTTTTTTCCAAGTTGCATTTGTTTGCATAAGTTTTAGGTGTTAATTTCGCCTTCGGCCTTGGAGCTTAGCTAAACTTTGTTTTATAGCCGTTTTACATAGAACTTTAAGGCTTTTTTCTCAAATAAACCTTTGTTTTATTTACTACTTCCAGCAATGATTTATTGCGGTGTTTAATATTTTTGGATAATATAGTTTCAGTCCCAAACCTCGCCATCTGTGGTACTTTCCTTACAGAATGAGAGAAAGGAAGCAGGATGGCGAACTCGACCAGAACCCCGCCATCTGCGGTAATTTTTGTTTACAGCATGAGAGAAAGGCAAATGCCAGTCGTATTTTTGTTTCTTCATTTTTCTTCAGAATATTTTTCTTACTTTATTTAATTTTATTTCACTTAAGTTTTAATTCATCGCTTTTTAGGTGAAAGTCAATCAGTTGATTCACAAAGAAATCACAAATTTTAGTGACGAATATCGGAAATTATTCTTCGAATGGCTGCAAACGGTGCAAAACTAGAATCAAAGCGTCGAATCTATAAACTCGTATTAACTGGAGGTCCGTGTGGCGGTAAAACAACTGGACAAGTTTGTTTTTCTTTCTGCACTTCCTCAGTAAAAGAAAATTTTATTAAAAAATTCGACAAGAATATATTATTATATGGAATCGAATTTATTGATTTTACTGAAAAAATCTTTGTTGAGCGGTCGTTTCAAAAAATACTCTCGATTTATTTTTGTGAATTGTTTTTCATTTCTGATCGCAATTCAACTAAGTCCTCTTAAACTTTTAATTTTTTTTACCAATCAACGATTAAAATTAAAATAAAATAAATTAAAATTAAATCAATTAAATTGAATCAAATCAATTAAATTGTATAAATAATATATATATTTCATATATATACATATAGTCATATATACATTTTTTTTTCAAATTTCATTGTCTATTTTATCATTTTCTTCAGATTTATTTTTTTTTTGTCTTTGGCAAGAGTAAGCCTGCTATTATGTCAAAAATCCGGGTAGCTGCTAGGGACCACCTGTAATTCTATCTCCAAGTGAAGTGATCTCTATGGTGAAAAGGTCAGATACACTTGGTACGGCGTCCGCGTCTCCCGACTTCGAGTCCGGTGGTACATGCGATAAGTATACAATCCGGGCTTAAAGCGATCCAAGGCTGGTAAATAAAATATGCTCGCAAGCCAGGGTAATTGCTCGAAACCTATCAAGGGGAACAGCCTTCTGTACGCGCGGCGAGGTATTAGCCGTATCAGCTTGGAATGTCAGAATGCTTATGGACGTTGCAAGCCAAGCGATCACTGTCCACACCCTGTCTAAGTATCGTGTGGATATCGCTGATACGGCTAATACCTCGCTTGTCGGAAGTACGTCTTCCTCACTTTGGGTCTCGAGCAATTATCCTGGTTCAGAGCAGAGATACTGGCTATATCACTGTGGTGCTTCGAATAACTCGGGACGAAATGGCGTAGCGATTGTCATGTCTGACAAGGCCCATTCCGCTTTGATTGAGTGGAAACCGGTAAACGACCGTATGGCTTATGTTTTAAGGGTAAGTTCTGCAATATCTCGGTCATGAGTGTCTATACTCCAACTTTGTCGGCAGATAATCGAGATAAAGATGTTCCATGCGGAACTTCAACTGCAACAAAGTCTCTACCATGACATGATCCTAATCGAGGGAGACTGCAATGACCTCAACAATTGGCAAATATAGCATCGGAGACCGGTGTGTCAATGGGGAACGCCTTTTTCGTTATGCCAAAGAGTATGAATTTTTGTTACTAATATTTGCTTCCGGTATCATAGAAAAAATCTAGTCACGCGTGGAACTCCTCGAACAACCAACAGATTGATTATATTTTAGTCAGTCGCCGTTGGAAGAGTTCCGTACTAGATAGTCGTTCCTATCGCGGAGCTGAAACGGGCAATCTTCTTGGATCTGACCGTGTTATGGTTCGAGCCAAGATCCGCGTTAAATTAACTCGTTAAAAACAGCATCCTCAAGTTCCTTTAACTATCTCAAATTAAAAAATCGGGGACAGTGAGCGCATTTCAAACCGAATTATTGAAGCTTCTCAATATCAATGATTTTTCTGGAACGGCAAGTGAATACTGGTCCAATCTAAAGGAATGTCTCCGAAAATCAGCCACTTCCACGCTAGAGTATATTAGTAGAAAGTGCGCTACTTGGGTATCGGAAGCAAATTGTCTAAAAAAGCTGCCAAAGCACGAATGTCAGGTGATCCTGACTACCGGGTGCTTCGAAGATTTGCAACGAAAGCAGCAAGGCGATAGAAATCTCTATTGGAGTGACATGGCCTCAAGAATGGAGGTGGCGGCTCGATTGGGCGACAATAGAAAACTATTCCGCCTTCTTCATAAAGCAACTATGACTCGGGCAACGATCAGTGAAATGGTAAGAGACAGCAATGGCGTACTAATTAAAAGTATTAAGAAAAGTATTAAGCAGAAAAAATATTAAGATGGAAAGAATTCTTTGGGGCCAAACTTAACCATGAAGCGCCATGTGTTGGCCCTGATATAGCTGATACGTTTGCCGAAGCATACGCTTGCGAGCATCCAACAGAAGAAGAAATAATTTTAGTTATCCATTATTTAATTTTAGTTAAGCGCTGCTTAAGGCCAATAAAACTCCAGGAGAAGACGGTCTTCGATCTGAACTTTTCAAATGCTCTCCATCGTCATTCATAACGCACCTTCAACAAATGTACTCTTTAGTATGGAAAAATGAAATATTACCAGATAATTGGAGCAAAGCAATTCTGCTCCCAATTCTCAAGAAAGGACATACTGCGACAATTATCGAGGAATCAGCCTACTAGACGTTTCAGCGAAAATTTTTGCTTCCCTTTCACTCAACAGACTTATGGAATTATGAGACCCTAAAGAGCAGGATGCCCCCTAATTAAACTGGATTCAGACCGGGGCGCGGTTATGCTGACCAGATATTCACGTTAAGAAGGTGGGACATCGCTTCAAATATCTGTAACCCACTGTCACGTATTTCATCGATTTTGCGGCTGCCTTTGATTCAATTGATAGATCGGCGCTTTGGAAGGTGATGGAACGTGACGCTGTTCCAGAGAAAATCATTAGACTCATAAATACATTTTATGAGCGCATGTCGGCGCAGGTCTGTGTATATGGGGAGCTGACAGATTCCTTCGAAATAAGAACAGGTGTACTGCGTCCTTTCCCCCACAATATTCAACTATGCGATAGACTGGATAATGGACACTGCTTGTCGGTACTTAAGAGGTATCCGAATCAGTCCAGAGCATCGTATTATAGTGAATACGCTGATGTAGTCCTTTTTGCTGACTGTTATAAATGCAAGTAATAGTAAATAACGTCAGAAACAGCATCAAGAATTGGACGCAGGATCAAGGTAAATAGAGCGAAAGGCTTTTCGTCTTATGTGCAAGAAGTTGATAAAGTGCCTCTTTTTGTAAATTCATTGCTGGTTGAGGAAATACCTTATTTCAAATACCTTGAGTCCACTCTAATACCAAATGGACAGGCAAAAGATGATATGAACTCGGATCACGGCTAGAAATGCGTTCTTCCGGTTGACGAAACTTTTATGGGATCGTCGTGAAATCACCATAAAAACGAAAGTCCGCATCTATATTGTTGCCGTGATCCGTTCGATCTTACTATATGGTTTTGAGACATGGCCAATGAGAGTGGAGGATATTATGAAGTTATATGCCTTTGATCACTCTTGTCTGAGGTACATATTACAGATCCGTTGAGCGGATAAGATATATCACAAGGTCGCGTCCATCTTCATTCAAATACAAATACCACTTGCATAAATAATGTTATCAGAGCGCTGCCTTCGCTGGTTAGGGCATATTCCCCGTTGTCCACCACAGGAGTTGACGCATATTTCGTTATTTGCTAAACCGTGACGATTGGCGTCAAAAGCGAGGTGGGCCAATCAAGACCTGGGCTGATACGGTGAGAAAAGATTTTGAACGTATAGGTGGATCAACAATATATGGACTTAGACGATGGAAAAAGGAATTGCTTTCATTACTGTCGATGATGGCATCAGACCGCGCCGTCTTACCCTTGTAGCCGTTGCAGCCAGCCTAACCAGTGATGGTGAGAGTTGTTAGAAGAAGAAGAAGGACTTGAATTGGTTAAATTGGTTAATGGAGTGAGGCTGATTAGACTCACTTCATTGGCTGTTACGTTTTTGCCCGGAAATTAGTCACTAAGGGATAGAAGCGATAAGAGAGTCCAGGTCTTCAGCACTGTCTTCACCATTCTTCGAGAACGGGTCGCTGCTATCTGAAACAGGATGCAGATTTTGAGATGATAATCTGAGCAACAATTATTCGGCTAGTGTGTCTAACCTCAAGTCAGTGATGAAAAAAGGTGGGGAAAAGTGGTTAGCGATTTCCAGTTCTGTAGCCAAATTGACTTTCAATGCGATAATCTGAATTATTAATCATACAAATCATACGTAGCTATCTTGCCATCCAGATAAATACTATTAAATGTAACTTTGCTTGTCGATTATTCGACCTAAATCCCTGTCTAGTCGTAAGAAAGCAGATGAACAGGTTAAGGAAGGGAAAGAAAGAATTGGTGAAAAGAGGCTATTTATTGCTATTGTTTTATTCCTATCATATTATGATTCCGATGATGGGTAAATGCAGTTGTATCAAATATCATATCAAATATTGTTAAATAATTAATTTTATTAACATCAGTTAATTGTGGCTATTGACTGTTTTTTTTAAATTCTAATTCTCGTTTTATTCTAATTTTATTTTTGCATCTCTTTATCCATTTTCTACGAATTTTAAATATTTGTACCTTTGTACCCTTTTAATTTTTTTTCTTCATAAAAATTTTATTTTTTAAATTTTCTTATAATTTCTTGTTTCTTTTGAATAAATAAAATTCCGAATTTTGAAAATATTACAAACACCGCAAATTTCTTATCGCTAAATTGCTTAATTGCTTATATGCGGTAATTTTGCTCCTATAATTTAGTAATATAGTTAAATAACAGGATCGTCTGAGGACATTCTTCGAAGGACTTGGCTGGAAAGTTTTTACTGTGCCAGAAACTGCAACAATTTTGCAGAAAGGCGGTGTTAAATTTGCTGAATTGACTGCAAAACAAGCATATGAATTTCAGAAGGACTTGCTTAAAACTTTACTTACAGTTGAATCAGTTCGTTTATTCTTTTCTTTTAACTGGAATAAAACATTTAGGTATCCATTTTCTATGGTTTTTACATCAATAAATTCCTTTATCTCTTGTGGATGTGAGTCATTTTTATTCTCGTATCATGTACTAGAGGCCCAGAGGCTTCGGAGCTTGAGGCTTCTGCTATTCTTCTGGAAAGAGGTCTCGTATTTTGTTCCTGTAATCTGTTGAAGCCATTTTTCTAATTTAGAGGTCATAGTCCCAGTCCTGTTAGCATTGCTTTAGCCTTCAATTTCCATAACTTTAATTCCTCTTTCAGTTCCTGATATTTTCCTGCTTCTTATATTCCTTCTTCCCAACGTTCCTATCACTTGGTGTTACTATCACCATTGCTGATTTATGGTCCTTGTTTGTAACTACCATGGTATCTGCTTGATTGGCAATATATGTTTATCTGTCTGGATAAAGAAATCCGGCAAAATCTTGGCCCATCTGGTCTTGACAGGGTCCAAGCCATGTACCAAATAAATATTCATGATCAGCTACTTAATGCGTGCAATATTTCAATATTTCAATTATTTATAACATTATAACAAATGATTCAGTTTTTTCAGGTTTTTTTCAAGCAAGCAGAATTGTGCACGCATGAGCGTATTCTGATAATATGTGATCGAGGTGCTATGGATCCATCTGCATATATGGATTCGAAATTGTGGAATAAAATAATTGCCGAACTAAAATTCGATCAATTTAGCTTGAGAGAAGGGAGATATGATCAAGTTATTAAAATTTCAATTTTTAATAATTATGCAAACTTATTGCAATTAATTCAAATTGGATAGAAAAGCGTTACTTAGTGGGCAAGGAAATTGTCACCGATAATGACATAGATTCGAATCCAGCCAACACATCGTCGAAGTAAACAAAAGGAGGTAGAATGGCTCATTGATTTGTTGCTCATTTTCTAAAGGCTGGTACTGAGGTTCTGTGCCGGGCAAAAATGGACTTTCAGAATTTCTAGTGATGCTGAGGACTCTTCTTCTAACAGCTCTTATTACTGATTAGGCTAGCTCCACTGGTTACAAGGATGAGGCATTTCCAAGCTGCGCGGCCATCATCGGCAGTAATAGAAGCCATTTCTTTTTCTATCGTCTAAGTCTATATATTATTGGTCCACCGTTTATATTTTTCTGACCGTATCAGTCTAGGTCCTAATTGGCCCACCTCTTTTTTTGATGCCACTCATCACAGGGTTTAGCAAGTAATGAACTACGCATCAACTCTTGTGGTGGTCGACGAAGAACGTGTCTGTCCTAAGCAATGAAAGCGATGCTCTGTGATGGCACAGAATGGAAGTGGTATTTGAATGAAGAAGGATGCGACCATGTGAGATTCTATCCACTCGGCATAAAATGTACATTAGATGTTAGTGGTCATAGGCAGATAATTTCTTAATATCCTCCACTTTCATTGGTTATATATCGCAGCCATATAACAAGATTCAACGAATTACGGCTATATAGATGCGGACATTCGTTTTTATGGTGATATCGCGACGATTCCATAAAGATTTCATCAATCCGAAGAACACGTTTCTAGCTGCGGTAATCCATGTTGTAATATCGTCTTTTGTCTGGCCATTCGGTACTAGAGTGGATTCAAGATATATAAAATCGAGCATTTCGTCAACCAGCAATTAATTTAAAAAGAGGCATTTTATCAGCTTTTTGTGCATAAGACGAAAGATTTTCGTTTTATTTACATTGACCTTGGATCCAATTCTCGCTGCAGTTAGCATTATTTGCATTTCGTCATAAACGTCAGCAAAAAGGACATCATCAGCGTATTTAAGGTTTGTGATTCAATGCTCTGGACTGATTTTGTATACCACTTGAATGCTATGTCCATTATCCAGTCTATCGCGTAGTTGAATAGTTGAATATTGTAGAGGAAAGAATACAGCCCTGACAAACACCAGTTCTTATTTAAGGGAATCTGTTCTTATTTAGTTCCCCATATACACAGATCTGCGCCGACAAACGCTCATAAAATGCCTTTATAAGTAGAATAATTTTCTCTGGAACATGTGCAATCACCCATCGCCGTTCTATCAATTGAATCGAAGGCAGCCGGAAATGAAACACGTGACAGTGGATTGCAAATATCTAAAGCGATTTCTATCCTTCACCCTTCTTAATGTAAATATCTCATCAGCTCAACCGGTCTGAATCCAGCTTGATTCGAGCACATCCTGCTGTCTTGTATCTCCATAATTCTGTTGAGTAAAAGGGAAAAATTTTCGTTGAGACGTCTAGTTGGCTAATTCCTCGTAAATTGTCGCATATGTCCTATTATCTTTCTTGAGAATTGGGAGTAGAATTGTTTTGCTCCAGTAATGTGGTAATATTTTTTTTTCCAAACCAATGAGTACATTTGTTGAAGGTGCGTTATGAAGGACGATGGACAAGATTTGAAGAATTCAGTCCGGAGACCATCTTCTTCGGGAGTCTTATTGGGCTTAAGCTTATAGATAACGGAGATTATTTCTTCTGTTGGTGGTTTTCAGTTTTGCAAGTGTATGGTTCAACGAACATATCAGCCATATAAGGGGCAACAGATGGCGCTTCATGGTTAAGTTTGGCCTAAAAAAATTTTTTCCATCTTATGAAACGGTTCTACAATACTCTTAACCGGTACGCCATTGCTATTCCTTACCACTTCATTGATCATTCCCCAAGCCCTCAAGCTATAGTTGCTTTATGAAGAAGGCAGAATAGTTTTCCTTTTGCCTAATCGAGCCGCCGTCTCCGTTCTCAAGGCCATATTACTCCATTGTGTTGGATTAACTTGTATACCAAGTGACTATTTGGCTAAATTATTTCGATCCATCAAGCAAGTGGACTGGTCATTTACAGCGTGTAGCAGATATATAGCAGATTCATCAATTTAAAATATTTACTGGTATCTTGATTTTTAAAATATCTTTTAAAAGTATATCTTTGGTAAATTTCTATAGGTTATTCATATGACAACAGCGGCAGATGGAGCAGTAGCATATTATTCGTTAGCGAACAATGCAGCTCGATTTGAAAGTCCTAGTCGTGCAATTGAACAAGATCACCTAACTCGAGATGTATTTTTCTTCTTGATAGAAGCTTACTTCTAGTGGGACAAATTAAATTAAAGAAAAAATTTGCAGGCTGTAAGCCAACAATTTTACTTTTTTTGCTATGTTTTTAGTCAAAAGTTAAATGCATTTATTACTAATAATAGGTAATAATTTTTTGATGTAGATATTTTGCGCTTCAGTAAATTCAGTAAATGTATTAAAAGTTTAAATAAGAAAATTTCAAAGTTTAAATATTGTAGGCTTGGTTAGGACATCCAAGAGTTGATGTAATTGATAATGTTGGTTGTAAATCGTTTGAAGACAAAATCTTGCGATTGGTGGCAGCAGTATGTGATCGTATTGGATTGCCCACACAAGACCGCCTTTCCTTTAACAGCAAGTTTGTTTTTTTCTTTTATCAATTTTATTTACATTTTTGCTTAAATTTTTTTAAATTTTTTCCAAAAGAACATAATGCTTCAAAATTATCGAAATTTAGGAAACGAAAATGGTTGATTGCTGCTGTTGATAAGCTGCGTATGCCTCGTTCGGAAATTTTCAATATTCGTCACAGTTATCTTTGTACGGAAGATGTAAATATTCAAGTAGGAAATTTTATTTTATATAATATATAAATTTTCATTTTAATATGAAAATGATTTTCTTTTCTTCTATTTACTGAAGATTTTTTTAAAAATAAAAGTTTCGAAATGAAAAGTCACTGCACATCCGCACCCTTATATTTGATAATCCATTATTTTGCCAGTTCGGCAGTCGCTATTTTCAAACTCCAGAGTCGAAAAACTGGTTAATTATTTTTTATAGGTCCGATTACGTTCGCGAAGCCAGAATGGTCGAACCACTTACACTATTACAACACGATCTTATAATGCACCGGAACCGTTCGAAACCCGCATGCAGTTGACATGGCGAGAGTATTTAAATTATAAAAAGATGGAAGATCGTTGTCGTGCTGCAATAAATAAAGAAAGGCGTTGTTTCATGTTCGGTAAGCAGGTAAGCAATTTTTTTACATTTTTAAAATTGTTTGCAATTAATTTCAATTGTCAGTTTTGAATTGTTGATTCTGAATAATGAAATCTATTTTTAATTGTAGTATTTCCACCTTGATGTGTATAAATCACCGTTGCCGCCTTCTCTAAGAGGAAAGCAGTTGATGTTATTGGAAACTTATACAACAGCACAAGTGGGGAATATAGAAGAACCTCGTTTGCCTGATTTTATGACTGTAGAAAAGGAAGTTACTGGAGATCCGAATTATAGCATGTATATAATTGCCAAAATTGAAAAATGATCATATATGGCAGACATTACTGTAATTCGAATTTTAATCGAATTTTATTCGTGTATTTTTGTATTTCTTATTATCGGTATTATATAAAAATATTAGGAAATGGATAATTTTGCAAAAATATCATGAAGATAA
This sequence comes from Dracunculus medinensis, assembly GCA_900625125.1. Classification (NCBI taxonomy): domain Eukaryota; kingdom Metazoa; phylum Nematoda; class Chromadorea; order Rhabditida; family Dracunculidae; genus Dracunculus; species Dracunculus medinensis. The sequence goes on along the minus strand of UYYG01000047.1, from coordinate 108,124 downwards.
ACGTGAAAGAATCTAAATATTTTGAAATTAAGGAAATGCAACGAAATCGGCCTGTTAACTTTTTCTTACTTTTCCTTCACTTATTTGGTTGCATAGCTAGAGTCAGGACTGGCCGTTAATTTAGTATTTTTGTTCTTTTGTCTTTTTTATAACTCTTGCTAATTTTTTTTAGATAAAAATTTCAAAAAGTACCTTCATTTGTTTTTTAACTATTGTAATTGAATTAATTGACCCCAAATTTACGATAAATATAATCTGGCAATTCAGAACATCGTTTAGGTTATAAGAACAATTTCTAATTTTGTTAATTTCTTGTTTATGTTGAAGAATGGACGAAATTTATTTTATTTTAGATTTGCTTTTTTTGCATAATCCATGTCACATAGTTTTTCAACTCTTCGTTATTTGTTCTTTTTTTTGAAATACAATTATTTTTGTAATTTTGTGATATTGAAAACGAGGAAATTTGCTTAGTTTTCCTTGCTTGATCTAGTAAAGTCGTAATTTATAGTTTTACAGTTTCATGTTGGTATTGATTGAACTTGAGAAAATTTTCTTCGATCAGATTGCTACTCCGAATTAACGATGCGAAAAGTTCTCTTTCCTTCCAAATTTTTTATTTTTAATCCCAACATAAATCTCTCCCTCCCCAATGACTCCATGGTGTAGCCCTGACACCCGCAAGGTGGAATCGAACCACTCCGGCGCTAACCGGCTACAAGTTTGAAGCCTGCACCTCGGACCACCGAGGATCATACGGGCATGAAATGAACAATATAAATGAATTTTATACGGCAACAGGAAAACCGCAGTGCATTAAAAGTCGATTTTAGCAGACATCGAAAGAGAATGAAAAACTATGGTTCAGATTGAAAAATAAATTCTCTCATTTTGCAATTGTGAAAAAATTTTCATCGAAATTCAAAATTCCCCTGTGCTAAAGAAGATGAAGAAAATATAAATTTTAAAATTTTCGCAAATGGGAGCACTGTAAAAAACTTTACACCAACAAATATTACTAGAATATTACCTCAAATATTGTCTCTTCAGTGCAGCTATTTTTTTATCGGAGATTTCACTAGCTTTCTTTAGTTTTGACTTCATTTATCATTCGTTAATTAGCATCACTGAGGACCATTTTTAATTCCTTTCAAAATTTCAACCTCAAATTATTTTAGTTTTTATGTATATCTTTCCGCATTTCGATACTTAAAAATTGGATATGGACGGTAGAGATTTGGCATTTTGTTCCTTTCGTAGCTCCACTTCTTCTAACAGTTTGCGCTCTCCTAGTTTTTCGGTTATGTCAGCATCTGAGACAACCATTTCACCAGAGAGTCACTTGGGAATAATGATGTAGGTAGGTTTCTGGCAGTATTTGGATTTATTTTCAATGGCGTTTTTACTCGTTCCTCGTTTCAAGTCTTTTTAAAGCTTTTAAAGTCCTTTAACAGGCATTAATTTAATTAATTCTAATTTTAAAATCATGCTTGCTTAAATAATGGGTGAACTTCCCACTCTTCATAAATCTCACCACAATACAGGCGTAATGAAAAAGGAGACGATAAACTTGATCGCTTGTGGCTTCTTTATCACAAAAATTCGAAATGTTCAGGAATGATCGCATGAAGATTTATATTGAGCAAAAAAGCATGTAAAGTTCAAATTCTTCCATGGATAATTAACGAATATACGAATTTTCAACTGATACGATGAAATGTTCAACGAAGATTTCTCGACATTTGTATCCATCAATCTTAGTTTCGTGAATTCCAGGTTTTTGAAGATTTGTGGGCGCAAAATATAATTCTAATAGAAAAGAGCCGATTCAAAAAAAAAAAGAAAACGCTTGGTATATTTGTAAAGATGAGGGGTTCACAGTGTATATTTTGCAAATTGAGGAACATATATTTTTTTATATAAGTAAAGTTTCCAGTTTATACCACTCCGCAGCTACGGTTGCAAATTTTTGTGAGGAAATCATTTGACGATAGAATAGCAAGTGACAGGACAGCATTTGAATTTTTTTGACATATTTGCTCCTGGCGAACTGGCGATGAATCCTCACTTCTCAGCGCGATAATCCGATGATCCATTTGCTGGCTCTTTTTCTTATGCTGCTATGCTTCTCGATTTGTATTTTGATCTAAATGATGATGCTAAGCTTACTTGGCGGCCTATTTTATAATCTTTCGTGATTCGGCCTTTAGTAATTTGATGCAGTTTTGAATCTTAATGTGTTTCAATAAAAAAAAACCAGTAGAAACATCGACAATGCTGATATGCAATTAAGTTAAATAGTTGTAATCGAAAACGTAGGACGTTATTTATTGAAAATTATCGGCGGTATTTTACTATTGTATTATTGCTTGATTGAAAATTTCAAAGAGAACCGCTCTTAAATCCATTACTAATGACAATAAATCCTATAGAATGGAATGGTTAATTCAAGTTTTATTGTGAATAAGTCATTTGGAAATCATTTTTAGATGATTCAAAGATGGAAACATTGACATAAATTTCATTTCACTACAAAAAGCGTTACTCGACGAATCAAAGTCAAATAGTTTATCCATTAACTGTGGAGAAAGTTCAATGTGGAGATTATTTAATATTGTATGGTTTCAATATGGTTCTATTAACAAGCAAGTGGTTAGTCATTAAGTTGCTCAACATTTCTGGTTAACCTCACTTTGCTGGTTAGTACAATTAGAAGTCATGAGATCACATGGCAGCAGAAGTGCAGATGGGCCCTCACCAGTATCACTCCGATTTTTTAATTTTAAGTTTTCTTCTGTTAGGACCAAAGAATCGAACTTACGATACCAGACGCAGACCAAAACAGATTTGCATATTTGTATTTTTCATTTTCTCATTCTCATTTCGTTATTGCAAACAGGAGCAAGCGATACTTTGTGCTCGAATTTTTGGTTCAAACATTCAAAAATAGAAATAAACTATTCGCAGAACAAGGAGTAATTGAAAATGCAAAACAAAACAGAACAACAATATTCAATAAAATATGAGAAGACAATAACTCATTTGGACTCATTTAAAATTTTGGGAGAAAGATTTCGCCCAAAAGATCAGTAAAGGTAAATTTAATCGAAACTCTTTTTCGACTGGAATATTTTTTTGGATAAAATTGTGAAAAATCATGCCTTCGGTAGATTCTCTATGTAATATTCATTCCCCCTGACCAATTGAAAATTGACCCCCTTCCTTCTTTCCTAAACTATCTTTTCTTCCGCAAATTTTTTTCCTTTATTTTGACAATCCTCACCAGCCCATTTTTAATGCCTAAAGTTTTTTTGTGGCATATCACAAGCGATATTCTCCATCATACCGATTTTTTCAGTAGATTCCCATAATTTCAAAAAAATATTCTTGCAGAAATAGCGTGGCTGGTTTAAATATTCATTTTTCCCTTGATTAATCAGAGATTGTAATTCTATAAAACTTTCGTGTAGAAATAATGGTCTCGTCATGAATAGAACTGATGTATAGTAGATGTATTCACTTCTTCACACTTTCCCACTGCCATCAATCTTTTGTGGCCTAACGACACATCAAATCGAACCGCTCTAGATGTCACCATCGTCATCGCAACATTTGTCATTGGAATCATGAAACGCACGCTCCACTTGTCCTAAATTTGTTTCATTGTTTTCGGAAATTGTGAAACGATAATTTTTCGAAAATCGTCGAGTTATTTTCGTTTTTAATTTTAATTTTTTAAATTTTAATCTTTATTATTTTCAGGAAAAAATTATTTGGGACCTTTTTTATTACATTATTTTATTTTTATTTTATTTCATATTTTGTTCCCGAAATGCAATATGGTAGAGTGATAAATGGCTAATCCAATATTTCTCTACATTGGCCTTTAAAAATTTTTTCCAAAGAGTCAACTGAGGTCGGAAAAGAAAGGTTTCCAGCATCACTCGGACATTTAAAATATACAAAAAGATACGAATTTAAATTGCATATTGCGAAAAAGATCAAATAAAAATTACGTTTACATCAGTAAATATCAATAAAACTGTGGACTTTGAATAAGGTTAAGTGATTTTAATTTATAAAGAGCATGTTAAGGAACCTTCAAAATGTTTACTTTGATGAGCGCAACATATAATATAGCCGACAAACAAATGAGCTGATTGTAAAAGGCGCTTCATACAAAAGGGAAAAGTATGACCTGAAATTTCTAAATGTTATTATGAATTGAATGGAATACTGATGACGATACGGATTAATTAATATGTACAAGCAATTTTTTGCTTTATATGAAAGTCCGATAACAACTTGTTGCAGCATTATCATCAAATATTGCTATATGGTTGAATTTTCTCTCAGCATGAGCAATTCTTTTACATCGCGCACGGTTTCGGCTACCGTGACCTCTTTCGCAACATGCAACTCAAATTTTCCTTACTAATCCTTCCCGTCAGTTTTCTGCAATTGAATCAGTTACGTCGAATAATTTTACCTGGACGATGACACATTAAATAAATTTTTATTGAATCTATTAAATCTAAAAATACTTCCAATAATTTGATGAGAAATAAAACGATCGAATTTATTTCATTATTTTTTATGCTCTGTACATATTGGTTGTTTCATAAATAAACTGCTTCATTGTAATGGTACATTCTAGCAATTTTTCAGATATTCAATTATACAAATAATGAAACACAGTAGATATCGTAATTTTTCGGACTAATTGAGCATGAAGAATGGGCAATTTAAAAAATCGTTACGGATAGAAAATTCAATTGGTATTTTTTAATAATTTCGGTAATTCAACTAGCATTCGCTGAGTTCTACTTAAATTTCAATTATTTTACCTGGCTCCACTGATTCAAATTCATGTATAGACCTCTAGTATAGCCGGGATTTTATTTTTAATGACCTTCTTTTTTCTATTAACAGGTAGAACCAATAGGTTGATCGTAGTCGAAGCAACACATCGTTTGATCACATCGTTTTTCTAACAACTATTTGATTTGATATGAAAAACTCATAAAAAGTTATAATAACTTCTCTAAATTACAACACCATCAGCCAACAAAACTGTTACGTTGAAAATCTGTTATTTCTATTCTGAAAAAAAACATGTTCCATCGACGCTTCCCTCTTTAACTTTTTATATTCATCATAAAATTTTAGTTATTAATTTTAGTTATTTTAGTTAGTTAGATTTAGTTATTAAATTTTTTTCAAAAATTTCCCGATTGCGAACTTAATTTTTTGGCCAAAATAAATGATGATCACTGTCATTAGCACTGCATATGCAACAAGAGGGTTGCGTAACAAAGAAAGCCTATAATTTTTAACCGATAAAATTTTTGAATGAATGTTCTTGCAAGAATAAGAAGGAGTCTTTTATTTCGCATCTCCGAAAAATTTTTTGTATCCTTAATTAAAAGCGGAATGGCAAAATGGCAAATGCCTTTGTAGAAACGTAATTTGCAGTTTAAAACAAGAGAAAATAAGGGAAATAAATTTAATCTTACGTCAAAGAATTCTGAAAGAATTTTTTCAGGGCCTAAATCAATAATCTAACTTGTTGGTTTGAACTTGTTTTATAGTTACTTTTAAATATCTTACATGTCAAATTTTCAAATTTCTTTCAAAATTTATGGCTTTTTTTCTGCAAAATTTTGTTAACGATGTTTTTCAGCCTATTTATTTTTCAATATTACTGTACAATTGAACGGAATAATTTAACAATTATCGAATTATATTTGAGCAATATTTCAAAATTTGTTGGGAAATTTGGTTTCGATATAAGAATTTATTAAAAAACAATTTTTTTCCAACTTAATTTCTTTTCAACTTTTTTCTATTTCATAAAGCTATAAATCTACAAAAATGAGTGTTGAAAAGAAAGTTGAAAAGAAAAGCTCACAATTGTCCACCGCTCTTTTCACTCTTTTTATTTTCATTGCCCACGATTGGATGTTCAAATTTTAGATTAGAATTAATGGAAAGCCATTTTTTGAGGAAACTGGGAGTAAACATTGAAATCATGAAAACTAAAATTTGCAGAACTCATTGTGGCTGATAGCGAAGATGCATTTTGATAAGGATTCTGCGGAAAGCCATTCAGTGTATGCAGCTGAAATCAAAAATATCCTTAAAAATATGAAAGAAAGAAAAAGAGAATCGCAGATCATTTTTAATTACTTAGTGAATAAAAATCATATGACTTACCCTATGATAATTTTGATTGCTAAACACTGGTGCTTGACTTATTCCTTGTTCCGGAGATATAAAACTCCGCTCTTGAGCAGGTGCTGGGGTACTACTTGTTGTGTTCGTGCTATCACTACCTTCCATCACATCAGGTGAAAGCAGAGATCCATTTTTCAAATGAACCTAAAGTGCCACAGCAGTATTAAACATAAAAATATGGATGCAAAAAAAAATTAATTACTTTCTCTATCTTCAATTATGAAGTTTCGAACCCTATTTTCTGTAGGAGTAAGCCTTTCATGAAATTTGTATTTTTCACGTTATTCGCTTTGACTGGCTCGTTCATTGTGGAATATGAAGAAAAAGTTTATTAATTAATTATTTTTTCATCCTTCTTCAACCTCCAGTTTCTCTTACTCTCTTTTTTTCTGCCACTTGAACTCTCCCTCGCGTGAAGTTGTGATTCCTTAAAAGTACGCACACTCATTATGCTTAGGAGTTGTTTCGACGAAAATTCTCGCTGTCAAAGAAACTGTAGATTTTGCAAGAATTATATGACTTTTAAACGACAATACTGATTCGAAAATAATCAAAATGATTCATTTTTCTCGATGAGAAAAATTGTTTTATTTTACTACTTAAAATGAAATGAAATGGAGAAAGCAGAAAATCACTCAGTATTATTTCAGGAGAAGATGCATGCACATAAGCAGCGAATTTTATTTTATGAGCCGCTTTTACAGACTGAATTTTTTATACTTTTATATTTTTTATACTTTTACAGGCTGGATTTATATAATTTATATAATTATAATTAAATTGCGTGATGGTTTCTCAAAATAAATAATTTCAAAATAAAATTCGTCGGAAAAAAATTAATCTTGGTGAATGAAGCCGAGAAATTATCGGTAATATTTCAATCTAAACTCTACTTAAATAATTCAACCGTACCAATGATTTCCTTCATTATGATTATTACCCATAAAATATAATACGAATAAAAATTTCCACAAATCGCTTTTATAGACAAAATTTATGGAAAATTTGACTATATGATACTAAAAAATAGTCCAAATCATAATAATAGAATGAATAGAGTGATGAAAATATGCGCCCAATATCGCTGATATATGGTCCCATGATTAAATGATTCATGAATTCCCTTTTCCCAGCATATATTTGTAGCGGCTTAGTGGTCTAATAGTATTATTCTTGTTTTTGTGCAAGAAATCTTGGTTTCGCTAATCAGTCCTTATATTTTTTGCTTGAGCTATAATGGAGCAAAGATCTAACAAAGGTATGTATGTTTTGAACGGTTTTTCGTTTATCAGAATATCTTATATAACCTACATTAATAGCCATTGAATAACTATTAATTTTCAAGAAGATTTCCAAAAGATCCGTCGATTGTTGCTCATCACAAACCAAACCCCATCTCCACGAGATCATATAACACATTTCTGCGCAAATTGAATCATAAATTATATGGTAATTTATTAAGAAATTTCGTCAATAATGCAGTCATTTCCAAATTATAATTTTACATTTCATTGCAGCTCAATGAAAAAATTTTTTTTTCCTATCTCACCACTGTCTTATAAAATATAATAATTAAGTGGAATGATAGATTTGACCTCAGAAAATAATTATAAGATTAACCATCATTGTTTAACGCATTTAGGTAGATTTGCTTCGTTGATTTCTCTCTACTGATCGACGACAAATTAGCGAACATACTTGTTAAATTATCTCGAAAATATTTAACTTAGATATCCTATTATTTCCACTGACATGATTTTTAATGGAATTGATGCATTTTTGTCGATTAACCGTACTTATTTTGTTAACGATCACAATGCAACACTAATAAAATTTGGTCGTGTTATTGTATCAAACAAGAAAATTTCGAGAAAAAAAAGATTATAAAACAATAAGAGAACAACAACATTAGATAAACCAGGATGATACTGAAGTCTAACTCAAATTAAATCTCTGGTGAAAAATCACTTTACATTCTAGTCACTTAGACTAGAAATGACGATCGCAATTAGAAGAAAATGTAGTAATATAATAAATATCGTAATAGGGAAAAATATGAATTGGCTGATTATCATTTCAAGTCTCAGTCTACTTATAGAACAAGTCTAGGTAGAACTGGTGAGTGCCCACTTAATTATTTCAAAATACCAAATAATTGTCAAATTGATTTGGGCAATTCATAATTAAACTTCTTAAAGGATTCTTTCAACTTTCAAATTTTTTCATAAATTTTTCCCATGTGGGTGGGTTGATAGAAATCATTCTTGGTTTCATATGAATATGCTGTAGTCAAAATAATCCGGGTGACACTCATCTATACTTTTTAAGTGATCGTAAAATACTCTCTGGCAAAAATTTGCTAGATACCAGTAGAATGAGCATAACCAGAAATCGTGAAAAAACAATTCAAGTGGTTAGCACTCACCACTTGCAGATAGGCTGTTAGTACTGTAGAAATTTTCTCACGTGGGCTATTTGACGATAGAAATAGAAAAAGACCAAGAACAATACTCGGATTTTTTAATAACAAATTTATTTCTATTAAAGCGAGCCTTATATTGGTGCTTCAAGTCTCTATCCACTCGGCTATTTTACCTCCTTATGGATATAATAGATGAATCAAAAATTAATTAATTATCCATAATTTATAATCATTTAATTTATATAAGTTATTAAATAAGTTGATTCAATGGTAGATTGTGGATTCAATACATTGTATAAATATATCAATAAATTTATATATATTATATATATATAAATATACACGTAAGCGAGCTATTACTATATTTGATTTTTGTTCGGCGCTTTATATATGATTTGAAATAATGGTGTTGAATTGCTCTCAGACTACAATCTGTTCATTCGGAAATAATTATTAGACAAATAATTACTAAAAACCGATTTCGTTGAATTCAACATTTTGTATAACAATATCCATTTTGCTGCTAAGCATCAAAATGATTACTTATATATATATGTTTCTTCTTTTACTATTATAATAATTAATATGTGCTACTGATTTATTATTTGCAAAACCTCAATTTATACCTCAGCTATCTGATTTTACAAACAAAGTTTTGAAGTTTTCACAAGCACTATACAAAACTCCCGGATTATTAATGAAATAAACCAACTGTTGTTACATGTCCAAACGACACTACGTGCTAGTTTTAACTCATTTTCTCTAACAGCACTTACGTTCCCGCCCACTGGCTGTTGGCATGAGACCCTTTTGCCATGAAGCCAGTTCAAGAAAGAAGTACATGTGATCTTCCTAGGATCATCTACGTCTCATTTTTAAGGATGGATAGGTTTTCTCCTAATGAAGAGGAATGGCACCTTGACTAACTAAGATAAAATTTATTTATTTGGTTCATTTTATTTATTTATTTAAATATAAACCAAGAAGATCGCAAGTCCAAGTACTGAAATTAATGATAACAAATAAATTAGAGCTAGATAAGTGGGTAGAAAAAAAATAACTAAAAGTATAAAAAAAGAAAAAATATTGAAATTTAAATCAAGGCTGCGAATTTTTTCTAATAATATGTTGTAGATAATTTTGTAAGAATTTCTTTCAAAACTGGAATTTTTTCTTTCAAAGATTGGGCAAGAACAACATCGTGCAGCAAATTATTCCGATTTGATATACTGAACGAAAAAATTGTGCATTAAAGTTGAAGTTATAATAGAGCAATATAAGCTAATATGGCCAAACTAAATCTTGTAAGTTAGATCTTGTTTAAAACACCACAAGATTATCCTGAGTAGTTTTAAATAATAGAAAATTTAAGTAAACTCAAATCATAACCACCTCCATATAGGAATATTTCTGGAATATTAGTATCTTTCTAAAAGATAAAAATTGATTTAATTTAATCGAATAAAAAAACTGATAATATATTTCATAAGAAATTCTTACTTTCATATGTTTTCTTAGCGAAGAAGGATGCGTATAAGATTTGCCACAACCTTCAATTTTACATTCATACGGTTTATCATTCGTGTGCACATGCATATGCTTCTTTCTATCACTACTATTGGCAAATTTTCGTTCACAACCAGGATGAGTGCAACTGAACGGTTTATCTCCTAAAATATTGCTTCAATAAACGATATTTAAATGATAATTCTATTGAAATAAGTAGTTTGTGCTGATCATATTTCGTTCAGGTGAATCTATTGGAATAACTAAGATTAAGAATATTTGTAAATTAACTGAAAAAATTACTCATGCAATCTTCCAGTAATGCACTTTTTCATTTAGATAGTCTTCTTCAAATTCCTTTTCAGATTTTATAACGTTGAAACGAAAAATAAATAGCTCCAACATATATAGCTATCTATAGCTATATCTACGTCATATCTATATCTTCCTATTTATTGTAATCACGTTATTTCCAAAGCGATCTGGATATTTTTTAACTAGGCTGGGGAATAAATTGCAGGTGAATGTTCCTCAAAATATGACGGCATCTTTTAGCAAAGCGCAATATAGAAAAAAATATTTCTTGTTTTGGCAGATTTTAGTTGATCTAAGGTGAGAGGTTTCAGAGAATAAGCCGAAGATATAAGTATTGGCCATTAGAATAAGAAATTTACTGGGCATTGGTCACTGGTTAACAGAAAATGCAAAAAGTAAATGAGAAATCAATTGTACCTTTATCTTTTGGGAAATTCAAATTATTAAAAAAAATCCAAAAAGTTCCATATCATGAGGAGATGAGCAAACTAAAAGCACCATTCTTATATTCCAAAGAAAAAAACGCCTATTTCTTGAAAAACTGTTGTTGGTCGAGAAAAATGATTAATAAACAATAAATGTTCGGCATAATACAGTTCACTGGGAAAAAATTTTAAAAAAAAAATTGAAAAAAAATTTGAGAAAAAATATACATATCATATTATATACAATATTATATTCTATACATCAAAAAATCGATTCCAACAATAATATCTACAAAATTTTTATTTTTGAAATGAAAATTATATTTTGTTTTCAAAAAAATTAACTTTTAAGATAAAATAATTTTCTAATAATAAATGATAAAATAATTAAATAATTTTCCTAAGTATTCATGCATTTTGGCAGAATTGGCAAGTGGGCAATAGCTCAGATCGCCGTTTGTTTTCATTGTTGTCCTTGACAGGAGGAAAATTGTTTTAAAAAATAAAAATTGGAGCGATGCTGATAGCTTTTTCTATCGCCCAAGTGATTCTCTGGCAATAATTCTTAAACATACAACCAACGCAGCTGGCCTAACTAAAAATGGTGAGAGCTAATTGTTTGCTTTATTTCACTCCTTTTGGTGTTTTTTGATATTAGGGTTTTTCGAAAATTTTGTTGAAGTATAGTATATTATTACGTTTTTTAAAAAAATAGATGAGGATGATCATCTATAAATGCGAAAAAATTTCTAGGTGATTCACTTTATTTTGAACAATAAGTAATAAGTAAGAAATAAGTAAATAATTGCCTGAAATGTTCATCTTTTCTTTTCGATTTACATAAAAATTTCATGAAATCAAATGGTGGGCTCATTAAGCCAAATGTGATGACAAAGAATTCATAATCATTAAACGGATTTGAGAAATGTGAATTAACGTTTGCGGCAGATGCTTATATTCTACTGTATAAGAAAGATAATATTATGGTAGTTTATACAATAACGATTGCTAATTGAAATTAAAATTCAATATTTACATTTAATGGAATTTTTCAAATAAAAGATGCGCTTTAATTAAATGCTAAATATTAAATAAAATACGAATAAATATTTTCAATATTTCTAACACGAATTATTACAACGAATTTTATTTTAAAAGAATTTATTTATTATTTACATCTATTTATTATATTTATTATTTACATCTACATCTGCACCTAGTTTCTGTGGGAGGAATGGTCGAATAGCTTAGTTGCTTGAATATAAGTTTGATTGCCTGCCGTGCATTAAGAAATCCACCTCGCCTGTACGCCTATTGTCCAAGCGATTTCCTAGAAAAAGTTTCCAATCGTAGATGGAATTTAACGAGAAATGGAGCACTAAAGTGGGTTTGAGAAATTTTATTTTATATTTTTTCATTTGTAAATGAATAAATAAATTTCAAATGCAAGAAACAATATTAAAAAGTGTTCAATCTATTTTGCCAGATTTCTTGAAATTTTTTAAAACTATACCACGGAATTTTTAATTTTTTAATACAATAAGCACATCAATTTTTAGCTGATTTTAAATTTCCTATTTTTGATTTTATCTAAATGCTTTGCGCAAAATCTTTCTAATATTTTCTAAATATTTTACTGCATAATTTCGAAGAAATCTTCATAAAAATTCTATTCAGAATTCTAAAAAATAAATATATACGGACACAGTTATTTAAAAAAATAAATATGAAGAACATATTTTAATAAAAATATTTTCAATTATTAAGAAAATAAACATTTTACTTTAAAATTGTATATTGCACGAAGAAGAAGAATGAAAAGAAAATTTACGATGATTTGATTGATTTTTCACAGCCATATACTTGCGATTAAATGAAATAAGCAAGCAGGTGTGGTATTAACAATTAAGAATCCACACTTCAAACCATTTTTGGCTTCATGATGTTCGAATAGCAAATGAAACAATTCGATTAAGATGAGATTCTATTGTAATAATAATAAGATAGATATCTCTTCGTTTCTTTATTAATAAAGATTTAGAAAAATTCTTCTTTTCTCTTATATGTCATAGAAAAATTGGAAACATTCCGGACATTCATTCAGAGGGAGAAATAACATAACACTCTATTAATAATCTATTAATCGATCCAAGAAATTTGAATAATATCAGTCATAAACGAAGATCCAAGAGGTTTCACTGTATCTAGTGCATAACCTATTGTTCTAGTGTTCTATTTTTCTTTCATCTTTTCAAAAAAGTTATCAAATATGAATGACTATATTCAGTTTAATTTTCCAAATTATTTTTATCACTCATTCTATTAATTCCACTTTACTCAAATTTTTGGATTAGATATTAGAAATCATATTAATTAGTATATTAAGCCTACCATTATACGTTCGGTCCTATCTTGTAAAAATAATAACGCCAATTGACAAGTCTTTAGTTGTCGATCGAAATGCATTTATTTGATATCTACAGTATTTCCGAGACTTAAAATAGATTTAAAATCGATTTGACTTATCTAATGAGAAATAATGAAAAAATTCTCAAATTTTCTCAATCTATTAATTCCTTTTGAATAAAAGGAGGAATGCAAATATTCTGCGAGAAACTGTCAAAACTGCCATAAATATACGAAATGCAATTTTAATAGATATTTTGCGAAAGAATAAAACCATAAATATATTGTTATGCAAATTAAACGCAAGATTTGCTACTTTTATATGTTTACATAATTATCATCCAAATTTTCCACAATTGTTATTCTAAATCTTTTATATAGTTACATTAATTTAATCATGTATTATATTATACTGTATGATTAACTATACATTTAACGGAGAAGATGATGGATAATTGTGCTATTTGCGAAAATCGCTTGAGCTGATCATTGCTTATTCACCTGGTTAGTCTAATTATATAGTAATAAGTTAATTATTAGATGATAAATGTAATTGCATAACACCCGAAAATAATAACTAATATAATTGCGAAAAATTATTGTCTTCTATAGTTGAACTAGTTGAACTGTTAATCAGATTTAACCGATCTATCCAGAAAATATAAAGAAAATAATTTCGTGAAAAAGTGGAAGAATAATTCAATCAAAAGAGAAAAAATCAATGAAGTTTAAAAATAATTCTAAAAAAACTTCTCAATTTAATTAGTAGACTACAGACATCTATTAAATTTCTAAATTTAGTCCTAAATTTAGTAATGGTAATATCCCAAATGTTACAAAAATTATGGATTTTATGGATAATATGGATAAAATTATGGAAATTATGGATACGCTCAAATTTTAACGGAAAAGAGAAAAATGCTAAAAGGAAATAAGATTAATGTTGGAAAATAAGTGGAAACCACAAATCGCTTTCAAATGCCATTAATAAATATTTCAAACAGTAATTTGGTGAAAAAATTAGTGGCTTGCCAAAAAATTTTAAAATAGAACGAAAATAGGATATACATAAAAAACTCGATTAGTACAGGAGAACGACTTCTATTTGTTCCATTGGGAGCAAACTTAGTAGCAAATCCGCATAAGACTGGATCTTACTTTCTTTTCTTCTTTCACTGCCAAGAGTATAAAAGATAAAAGATAAATATTACGATTACAAAAAGTAGACGAAATCTTCGAGAAATTTCAGAATACGAAAAACTTGAATTCGAGGATATTAATTTTTTCATTTCGAGACTCTTTATGTTTATCCTCCTTCTATAACTTTTTTAGCTTCTTTTTCTAATTGTCATTGCTGCTCTCATCATTAATGGTTAGACTGGCACCGATGGCCACAAGAGTAAGAATCTCCAAGTTGTTCGGTCTTCATCGCTAATAATATTAGAATCCATTTTTTTTCCATCATTTAAGTCCATGTATTGCTGGTTCTCTTCACTGACTGCTTCAGTCCACGTTTGCCCTCCTCGCTTTAGCTGATAATTTATAGATGTTTTTCCGTAAATTTATAATGATTGCAAAATGTCACCTTGTCATGTAAATAATTTTCAACTAATTGAACGTCAACTGTCAGGTATGTCAAAATTTGGCGCCATAAATATAATCGAGTTGGTCAATAGATTTATTAGTCCGATAGTTAATGGTCTCTCTCTCTCTCCCCATTTTTCTTCATTATTCATCATTAAAAGACAATGAAGACTTGATAATATAATAAACATTATAAACAAGAGCTAAACACTGTTAATGAATATCACTGTTAATATTTATATTATGGAAACATTATTTATTCGACATATTTCGATACATGAAAAATAATGTAAATAATGTTAAAAACATTCATGCAATATTCATGCACTATTTCTATGCTAAGAAATGATTAATAATAAAATTATAATTTGAATATTCATTATTGTTCGAATTTAGCTTATAATTTTATAATTAAGCAATTGAAGAAGACCAATCGTTTCTGGTTAAAATCAATTTGCTATAATAATTAAATTAACAGGATTAAACATTTAGCATTGTCAATCGGAGATATAAGCATGAGTAGAGGTCCCAAGCACCACTCGGATTTCAATGACAGGCTTAATCCTGATGATGCTGAACTAAGATGTTTGAAATATGCAAATGTATATGAAATATTCGTACTTATCTCTTGGAGTGACTTTTCTAGCTTAGGAGCCACAGCTCCCTACCATCGCAGGGACTTTGACCTTCACTTTCCACTAGTTTATCTTTCAAGTCCTGACTCTTCTATTTTCTCATATCCTTTCTTCCTGTCATATTTTGTCATTTGGTGCCGCTATATCTATCACCATTTTTATTTTCTGGTTTCTGGTTGGCCAGTACATAATATATATTAAATTTTGCAGCTAATTTTATGTGTATAAAATTTTTTAAATTGCAAGGCATTCAAGAGTGAAAATTTTATTGACTTTGAGAAAATTTAATATAAACAAATCTCAATCTGAGTTTTTATCCATTTTACTGCCAACTATCAATTGTAAATGATACGATTTAAAAAAAAAAAGAAAAAACTCTATTAAATATTTTAATTCTCAATGGGTCACAGTCGGTGAAAACTTAAGATTTAAGATTTGAGCTAAAATTTTAAGAAAACAAGCTATTTGAGTGCGAATAAAACTTTGCATCTTTCATAATCGTATCATTTACAACTTGATAGTTGGCAGCAATGATGCTAATCACCAACTTGTTCTTCAAAACCAAGTGACTCTCCGGTGAAAATTTCTAATTGACCAATGAAGCTAACCAGAAATGGTAAATGTTGACCAAATACTTATAGGCCAATCATTTAGCTGATATAAATTCACTTTCTCTGAGCTTTTTTTTTATATAAGTGTACGCTTATAATAATAATAGTAGTAGAAATAACTAGAGAATTACTAAAGGAAAAAAATCATTTCCATATAATGATATAAAATTGTTGTGACGCAAAATGGAAGGAAAAAAAGAAATTACTGTAGTTGATAGGTAATCGTTTCACATTTAAGAAAAAAAGGTCCTTTTTTACTCTTCTTTATTGTTCAATTTTTTGATCCAATTTAGTGTCATTTTTTTGGAAAATTTCAAAATCTTTCCAATTCGAATTACTTGGAATTTTGGATTTTTTTGTAAAATATCTTAATTCGCATTGCTTTTTTTGAAATACTGGAAACATTTAACGTTAATCACCATTATTGTTAGAGAATGGATTTCCTATAAATTTGGGGTGAAAGGCGAAATTGCTATGCAAATTTTAGTCATATTTGGAACGAGATTAATAAAGGAAAATTGACTTAAAAATATGTTAGCCTTTAGCCTTTAATAAAATGGTTAATGGTCACTTCAAGATAATCATTTCTTTATCAATTAAGCCCATTCCAAAAATTTAAAACGATTATAGTATAATGGATGATATCAAAAAATTAATTATGATTGTTTTTTGCCAACAATATTACAGTAGCAGAGGAGTATGTAAACGAATTAAAGTTTTGGATATATTAAAGGAATCTTAATATTTAAACAAAATATTAGCATTTCACATATCATTACCATTGCCAGAAAAATATCATTGTCAGAAAAAAGAAAAAAAGCGAAGGAGCTGAAAAAATTTAAAGTGAAATTTAAAGTTTGCGAAACAAAAGGAAATGTGGACCTGTGTGTGTCCTTTGGTGAATTTTCAAATTTTCACTTCTTGCAAAGACTTTGTCACACATATTGCACGGAAACGGTCGCTCGCCGGTATGTACCCTTACATGATTAACTAATTTATATTTCGCCTATAAAATTGAAGATCAAAAATTGAAATAAATTATATATAAATAAGATATCTTACTATCATCAGTTAAATTACTAAACATAAAACAATAAATCAACTAATTTATCTAGAACACAGAAACTGGAAACCTTAAATATCCTTCCCTTGCGTGGACAATCTTTCCAGTGGCAAATATGTAATGACGAATCATTATTGCTAATATGTTCCTGTTGCAGGTGCGATACAATATGATCCATGGTGTAGAAAACCCGATTGCACATCCTATTTTTCTGAATTTACCAAGCTAATCATATCGATATTAATAAATTATATATTTGCCATATTTGGCTTACAGTTGAATAATATTGATATTGGTTAATTTATATGATGCTGGCCAAAACATATTTCAAACAAAGATCCTTAATTTTCATATTCTATGATAGCCTTTATTAGTGAACCATGGTTAGGTAACTAGCCCATTAATTCATTGCATATTCATAAATGGAAATGGAAATGGAAATGTATTTGCAAGTAAGAAAACATTAATCTCATTGATATTGTTAAAATTAACAGATTTCACTAACTTCTATCCATTGACATAAAATAGGAGTAGGTAATCGAGAAGTAGCAGAAGTCATCGGATGAGTAGAAAATGGGAAATGAGGGTAATGAGGACGAACAAATGGACTAGTACCATATGCATTTTGGCCGAAAATTGCATTATCAGATTTTATGAAACTACGATCATAATCAGCATGGGATAATTGATTTTTCTCAAATATTCTAGGATTCTGAATAAATGCATCTGCTGCTGGTTGCAAATATGCATCAGAACAGAAAGGCGCTTGCGACACATAATCTTCTTCTGAAATAAAATACAGGTTATTTGTTGCAAAGCTTAGTCTTAGGTGGCGATTTTTTATTTTCCATAAAATTTATGGTGAATCAAGAGAAAAAATAGAAATATATGCACCGTTTTTAACCATAAACTGTTGAGTATAATTCTGTTGTAAACTATATTGATAATAATTTGAAGATGCATAACTTGATGTTGGTGAAGTATTTTCAATATCTTTTGCTCCACATTCCGGCAATATGGATCTGAATTTATGGTTAGAGGAAATTTGTTGTTTTCAGACGAATTTTCTTAACATCTAACCGATAGCGATGTGAGTTGAAATAATAAAACATACCTGGCAAAATGAGTGGTAATTCCGTTCTCCGAGAGTGCATTTTGATATCCTGGCGTGAGCATGTGATAAAAAAAGAAAATTTTTTGTCCTAAAGCAGCTTCGTGAAAAAGAAGACCTCCTTAGGACAAATCAACGATTAATGCGCGGCGGGGGCGCAGGTTTTTGAGCAACAATGCTACTGAACAAGGAACGCCTTCGTTTCCAATTCATTGGTCTTTTAGTATCATGAACCGCCTATTTCCAAGGATAATTAATTGGATCGTAATAGGCGGGCGTGGTTTAACTTTACATCATCTAATCTGTCATATTAGCACCTTAGTATAATATGATATTGTATACATCTTAGAATTATCAAGATAACTTCATTTAAGATGCAAATTTCATTGTTTTATTGCCTATTATTTATAAATTAATTATGATTTTAGCTCGTAATAGATTCAAATCATTATTTGAATATTTTCTTTCTCATATAATTTTTCTAACTAATCTGATTTGCCAAAAATTCTCGTAAGAGTGCCATTTATTATTTAAATTCCACAATTTTTTATACGAGCTAAATATTATTCAGACATTATTATTTATTTTCAGAAATATTAGAAATATTAGAAATATTGAGAAAAAATTTTTTATTTACTGACTCTATTTTCCATTAATTTGATGGTGTTTGTTAAAAAAATATTTCATATAAAAAAATGCATAATTGTTGATAAATTACCACATTTTAATAAAAAACGGAAGTGAAATAATAGTTAAGTTAATATGATAAACATCATCGAAGGAAGTCTTCAGCAATTAAGCAATTATCTCAAAACTTCCTCATAATAATCTTGAATATGATTTGATCGCTTCTTATAACAATAAAATCATACTGCACCGATGTTATATTACATCTTAATCTAATATCTAAAGAATGACAAAATAGCCCATTGGTATGTTAATTCTAAATCTAAAGCTCCGTATGGCACTGAAGATTCAAAAGTTTCTTAGTATTCAAAACTTTATTACTACGCGATTCTATAACAAAACGTTTCATTCCAATGATGAATATTGGAAGCTCACTCGAATCATCCAAACATTGAGTGCTGTGAGTGTTGGAAAATGTAAAAGTCTGTCTTACCCGAAACGAGTATGTTATTTTGCCTTTCGTCATTAAGCTTAAGTATTCAGGAATCTTTAGCAACGAAAAAAGAATATTCTTTGTAAACTGCTGCTTTAATCTAATATAGTATTTTATTTTAATGATCTATTGATACCAAAATTATATAATAATATTTAAATAATTTTAATAATGAAAGTCGATTTACCATAATGAAAGATGAACAAGGCCATTTTAATCCCCACTGCATAAAATATTTTACGAAAATAACTTAAGTACTTATTTCTATAAAACTAAGAGGTTTTAAAACGTCACATTGCGAAAATTGTAGATATTGTTTCTAGTTCGGGTTAAATGTATTCCACAAATTTTCATTTAATTTACTAATTAGTTTTGAAGATCGAACCGTCATTTTAAAGCATTGATTTCACTACAAATTAATTTGCTAAATCTATTACAAATTTATCCGTTCAAATAAACAAAAAACAATTAATTATTGCGAATTCGATCTTAGAATTATCCGCTTTTCTTCAACAGTTTCTAATTCCTTGGCAAAGTGACAAATTATAATGTTTTTCAAAAAAATAAACCTTTTGAAATTATCACAAATTAAGCAATATGGTAGTTTGATGATCATTGTACGTAAATTTCGTTTGCTTCATTTGATTTTATTTATGAAGTGTTCGCAATATTTATGAAGTGTTCGCAATATTTTCTGATATCTCGTATGCATATTCGAACTACTGAAATAGATTTTTCATTAGCAACGTTGAGTTGCCGAGAAAAATGGAAATTTAACTTTTAAAGGACAAAAAAGTCTTAAAATTTATAGAACGATATTGTTGCAAAAAAGAAAATAATAGAGAAATAATAATACTGTGGGCTCGAATGCTTTATAAGCATTCGTGAAGGGTTATGAAACATCTATGTTATTTTACTATTTTTTGCCATCGCGCTGGCACATTAAATTCTAAAAGTTTTCGCATAAAGCTTATCAAGCTGTTCGAAATATCTTTTGGTACTTTTAAATAAAATTTTTTTCTACTAAATGTGAAATAAACTTTAAATGTGAAGGTCTAAAAATCAGTAAAGGATATTAAAATCGTAAAAATTAATAATGTCTCAAAGAATTTAAGCAAAATTTGCTCGTTCTTCAACAGCGATATCACATATAAATAATTTTTATATGTTTGGTAAGTGAAAAAAATAACTCAGTAAGAATGGTTATGACAAAAATGCTACCAATTTTTTGTCTGAAATTCAAATTTTGCTGAATTAATAAAATGCAATGGACAGATTAGTTAAGTGGTTGTTGTATCATGCGCAAAAGTGTAAACCACGGACAGAAATAATTTTACCTCTATTTCCATAATGGCTTTCTAACAAAATTATCATTAATAACAACGAGTGAACTTAACCAGAAATGATGACCATTTACTTACCAAAACTTTCAACTAACCACGAAAGCAAAAAAATCTAGTCAAATGAAATAATCTACAATAACATTTAGCAGTCATCAATGATAATAAACATTATAAGGTGTGATAATCTTTATTTAACACTATAAATACAGGTTTTCTCATTTTGCACTAACGCGTGCCATATTATTTTACACTGTCATATTGTCATTGCCTTTTCGTTACCTTTTCGCACATTTCGTTCTTGATGACTTGAGATGTATATTTTCTTTTATATTCACTTGACATCTCATGCAATGGTTTCTCACATACTTGATAGCTGAGACAACAAGTGTCCTTCAAGTATTCTTAGAAATAACTAATGGTTCCTATCGATTCTCTCGATTATTTAAAAATGAATAATATCCATTTAATTTTATAATTTGTAAAAGATTTATGCAAAAAAATTCAAAAAATGGCCAATTTCAATTTTTGCATCATCATCAGACACCATTACTGGTTAAACTGGCTTTGCTAAATAAAAAAACGAGGCTCTCAAGTCCCTTTATCCCATTCTATATCTGAAAGAAGGCCACTTCTTTTTCCATCGCCGAAGTATATACTACTCCTCTCTTTATCTGGGCCGTCTGTGCGTTCAAAATCTCTCCTGATCTATTTTAATTGGACATGTATTTTAAACATTGTTCACTATAAAGCTAGGAGTAAAGCAAATTCATTTCAACTTCTGGGACAAGAAATGACGAACATTCTGACATGATATGATTAAATTTATCTGCATTAAGGGAAAATTGCGTGAAAAATATCTTAATAATTTTTGGATCGTTCAGACAACGTGAAGAATTTTTTTAAGACAAATAATGAATGGCTAGCTCTGAATGTTACGAAAGAGAAAAATAAAACTATTTAACAAAGAATATGTGTAATTATTTGCCATATTTTTGCTACAATATATTGCAAGCAAATTCTTGATAGATTTCCAAGACATAGACATTTTTATCAGATGAGAAGATATTAAAATTTGCCCACAAAAAACATACAGTATACAGATAAAGGTCAACCTGCTCAAAGGTCATTTCAATGTACTCTTCATTTTATACAATATATTTGCTTGTTCACAATGATTTCAATAGTTAAGTAGGAATAATCTCGTTGAAGGCTTGACAATCAGGTTAGAGAATAATATTCGATTAGCAAAGTTAAAAAAACAAATATATAATAGAAATACGACAAAAAAACTTTCAGATATCTCAGAAAAACTAGTACAAAATTTTGAAAGCCCAAAAAGAAAGAAAAAGTTTGAAATCCTATGGCCGCGAAGAAAACTAACAGATTCGCACCTTGATAGGTAATAGTATAGAATCCACCCCGCTGAGTTGGACAATTATGCTTCAACAGGAGATCCAAGATCCCCGCAGCGAAATCAACACATTTATTGTGCAATATTTTTCGAATTGGCTATGGTATTCATTTAACCTTTTTCTAATAATTTGAACTCACGGAATGCGTTCTATGAGACAAAAAAATTTAAATTGTTGCAGAACAAATCAAAAATCTACAGAAAAACAACTAGAAAAAAGTAATAAATGAGAAACGGCTAAAATATTTTGCTCCTCTAAATTTGTAGTCCAAAAGTTGAGGTCATTATAGAGTAAATGTAGTACAGTAGCTTTTCTTGAACCCTCACATCACTGTTTTTATCTCGCTTGCTTTTCTAATAGAGCTTATTGTTTTTGGTTTGGCTGATTCAAACTGACCATTAAGATGAAATTTTTTTAATAATTCTAGGAAATAGAGATAGGGATACAAATAGGTCCACTGCACCCTTTTCATTTTTAGTCAGAGCATGGTACCATTCGACCATCATAAGTTTTATTTAGTCAAATGATTCTGAAAGAATTGGGGCGATCTATCATTTATTATTCAATCACACGATGCGAGAAAGATATTCTTAAGATTAGTGGATTTGTATCTCTAAGTGACCTTAAGCTGATCAATCTCTATTTTTATTCTTTAGGAATAAGAAAAATTTGCCATATTGAAAAGCTTAATAAAAATTTCTAAAAAAATTTTTAATAAAAAAGCGGCTAAAATTAATTAATAAAATTAATTCTCCTCTGGAAAATGCTGAAAATTGTGGAAAATTCGAGAAAATTTGAGAAAACTTGTATTTTTGTTTAGAATCGACTTTGTTGAAAATAACTTGTAGCTAATTCAAAAATTATAAAATTTTCTACTAATTTTAACGTTTAGATTTGCTGAATAGAAACCATCTACAATTATTAATATTAAAATTCCTCACAGAAAAATGCAATGCCAGAATTGGGAAATATATTAAGAAAATGAGATTATTGAAATTAAGTAATTTTCAAGTTTCTTATGTCAATCATTGGCAGCCAATTACAGTTTTAAGTCATCATAAATAATATATCGCCTAAACGTACAAATATAAAAATAATTAATAAGATTTATGGAATAATGAAAATGGTTATTTAAATTAATTATTGCAACACAATGATGCGGATTAATTGTGAAGGTACCATTATTCTTATCAGCATAGTACTGATAACATAATATAAATGATAATAATGGTAATATGGTGAACTGAAACTTTTGAAAATAATAATATAATTAAGCAAATCCAATTGGCAACTCATATTGATCGATGATCTGATAATAAGCCAGATGAACGGACTTAATTCACAATTCAAGAAGGGATAATCCCATCGAATGATGACTATATTCATAAACCTGTATATATATACAGAAATATTGCTGGATGGTCAAATTTTCTCATACGTTACTCTACCATTATTAAAATTATTCACGAAGAAAATAAACGTTGCAAGGGGAATAAAAGTAAATTTATCCAGCAAACAATATTTGAATTGACTAAATGCGAAATTATTACTGTTTAATTATTGCGATATTGCGATATTTGCCATTTTTAAGAATCCGATTCGTTCCTATTATTTAAATTCTAAAGCATTATTGAGTATAGGTACTAGCTTCAAAATTTTTACTTACGTAGCATAAAAATGAATAAAATAAAGAAGTAAAATTGGAAAATTTTAGAAACTGCATATAGTGCAAACAGATTTTTAAAAAATATCAATTAAATAAATAAATTTTACGTCGGAATTAACTTGAAACGATAGTCCATACTGCTATTAATGCCAACAACATTAGTGCCACCAGCCTTTTTTCATGTTTGATATTTTTCCAATTTGTATGGTGATTAATGCTGAACTATGTCATTTGCCGCTAACATCAACAGTTAGGCAAATTATTATATTTTTATATATTTAAGAAAACATATTGTTAATCGCGATGTTTTCACTAAACGATCACCAAACAAATTTCGTAGTCATTGTGGTCGGTGGTCAGTCGGCTCAATTGATGTCAGAGTTCTAATGATCATGCTATTCAGTAACCGCCATTAAATACATTTAATAAACGATAATTACTATTGTTGAGTGGTGCCGCTTAAAAGAATTTTCCTTACCTTAAGAACAAATGAGAAAGCCTACGATTTGTAAATGCAGAAATAAATGTAAGATAATGTAATTCAGGAATGACAGGAATGAAATTTTGTATTTTTATAACTGTTCAATAACCCTTCGATAACTCTTCTTCTGTAAAGGTTGAACTTTTTAATTTTCTAAGTGATAATGAACATGTGAAATACTTCCTTATATAAACTATTCTACTAAACTATTTAATTCTTCGCATTTTGTTAAATGCAACTTGTTAATTCATTTCGTTATTGCTTTCGTTATTGCTTAAATAAGACATGGACATAGTCAATGCTCATCTACTTAAGTTTGCTACTCTTGCTGTTGAGACGATTAGAAATTTTTGCCAAGTGGCATTTGGTAGATCACCAGCGCCACAAGATTTTTTAATAACGGGTTTATTCAAATGCTGCAAGCGGCTCTTGCTTCTCAACTTAATCTGAACAACAACAACTCACTCAGCTATCGTGCTTCATTCATAATTTCATAATAAGTTTTAATACTTGAAATTCAATAAATTTAAAGTAAATCTCTTATTTAATAATCGCTTTATTTGAGTAGGATATGCTACAGCATTGTGCAGTCAAGGTATGTGGTAATCGGTGTATTATCGGAGAAGTATTTTCTCGAATCAGCTAGACATTCCCATTTGCCTCTGATCGAACAACGAATTCAGCTCTGGAGCGATAAATGCTCATTACCGCACCATTGTAGCTTCAATACCAAAAATTTTATTCTCGCTAATATATTTCATAGATTATCGTTACATCTAAATCATGCTTATGAAACTAGTTGAAAAAGCAGAGAAGGTGAAAAACTGAATTGTGTAAAATATGATGCAAATAAATAGAAAAAAGAAAAAAAGTAAATAGCATCTGAGTAAAAAATTATGGATAACCTTGCATAAAAATTAATGGATAGTGGTTTGGATTATCGTGTGGCGAAATTCATTTCCTACATGGGAAAAAACTTGCTAAAAAAAGGTCAAAATCGGCTGATGCTGCCAAGCTAGCCGACTGTGCGGTAAAATTTTCTAGCCACAATGACTGGCCATCGGGAGATAATCCAACCGGAAGTAGCGAATGCTAATCAATATAAGAACATTTTTTAGCAGTTTGAAGACTACAATGATATCTCAAGAATCAATTTTTTTTTAAAGCCTAAATTTCTGAAATGTATTGCAAGAAATATTTTTCTTATTTATGTGGAATTTTCAAAAAAAGATTGGTTGCGTTTTTTTTCAGTTCATTCTGACCAAAAACCATGGATTTAAAAATATTAACTTATCCTTTTTTTAATAAATGACGGGATATATTATTACAGGAAAATTTGTGGAAAACAAAAATTGCTTCTTAGGAAATCTGGTTCTGGTATTTATAAATGAAGGCTACATTTGAAAATTTCACTATTTGCTATTCGTAAATGATAATAACATCAATATTCGAATTCAGCGACCAAAACCTTAAAAACTGGAATCATATGCTAGTATTCAAGGTTTAGTCAGAATTATTTTTTGCTTTTTTGTTGATGGTTGGTGTAATTGGTGTAACCCATCTTGAAAATCTGGATTTTGCTTGTTTCAGTGAAGTCTGTTAGAAAATAATTTTTGGTAATATAAAGGAAAATTTCGTGATTAAAAGTTTTCACTTCAACTGCTATGCTTTAACCATCTCCATATGTTTGTTCCTCATGGCTAATTTTTCTAAATAAGATCGTGCAGATAAAACAGAGTAATAACGATTTATCGAATCGAATAAGATCGAAAATTTCGCACTGAAAAATTGCAAAAATCAAATTAGCGTTTCTTTTCGTCTCAGAATTTTTTTCACCATCAAAAAATTATCTAATATAAGTTTTTTATGTTCCAATTAGAGCAAATTGAAGTTTCAAGATAACATTATGCCCTTCTTATCATTACAATACAAATGATCATCAATTTCTTGAGATGAAGTAGTTTTCAGCTCAAGTATATTTTCTATATTTTATTTTCTATATTTCTTCTATCTTTATTTTCTATTTTTTTTCTGTGGTTGCAAATACGAGCGGTGATAGTTACTTTTTCAAATGACTCTCTGGATTTCCAGCCATATTATCAGTGAATGAAATCAGCCTAGCAAGATATGAGGAATGCTATTTATAATTTTGAATAATTTTGCAAATTTGATTCAGTTAAATATGATGAATATTTTTCTTATTATGAACCATTTCATCGAATGATCGCTAATAATTATTGATGAAGTGCAGTCTGTAAAGTTTTTTCATACTATCTCCATGAGAAGGCTAAAAGTGATCAAGAGCCTTATTTGTTTTAAAAAATATATGTTGCTATTGCAAATACTATTAAAAAGGATGAAAGACCCTTGCCAATGAGCTACTTGAAGAATGGAATATTAAATACGTGCTTATCACCAGTTGGGTTCGTTTTTAATGGTAAAGATCGCTTGAATTTAGTTGAAACAATGCATCACTCGAGCTTTCTTTACATAACATGTACTAGCATGTACTTTGCTTTTTATATGTGTGTATTTAAATAATTATAAAATTTTTAATAGTTTTGTAGAATCATTTTATTCAATAATCATAAGAAGCAATATCTTAAGAATTAAGAGAATGAAATTTTAGATCGAGATCGCCGAATCAAATATTCTTTAGTTCGTGAATTATCTTCAGATAATTGAAAAATATCTGAAAGTTGTCGACAGAGACCATTATAAAAATCTTGCCAGAGTGCTTGTTTAATTAATCAAATTTTTATATGTCACCTGTGACCAGATGAAAGTCTATCGCTTAATTAGCAGTCCTCGCAATTTTTTACTCGACTACCCATAGATTAATCGTTTTTTATGGCAAAAATTTTTTGCACAAGAAATTCTTAGAGAATAAACTTACAATTTTAGTGCTTAACGTCAAAATCTCAAGCCGGGCATTTTTTTAATTAAAGTAAAACCATCTGATTCAGATCTTTTTCCGAATCGCAATACACCTGGTATTTCATCTCTTTTACCAAATCGCAGTACTCCTGGAATTGGATCTTTCTTTTCCAGAACACCTGTGAATATATAAGGAAACAAAAAAATGAATTTTATTATAAAAATTAAATTAAAATATGAAAATTAGTTTTTTTAATACCTGGGACATCATTTTTTCTTTTATGGTCGCCTCGCTTTCCAAAGCGTAAAACTCCTGGAATTGTTCGCTTAGTTAATCCTTGAAGAAGATTTAAACGCTTTCCAAATCGTAGAACACCAGGTATTGAATCTGAAAATATTCTTCGCGATATGATGCTCTAGTCGTAGTAAAATAGTACATCATATCCCATTAGCTTAGCACGTTGGTAATTTAATGGCAAGATCGCCGAACGGCGAAAATAAAAGTGCCATGTAAATTTATCTTTCGAAAATTGTGGTAATTCTGGTGATCCATTAGTATTTTTAACTGATTTTGTTAACTGGCTTTAAGGCAAAATGTAAGGTAAAATATAGGGTTAGGTCGCTTGAAATCTTTCGAATGAAATTTGTTTGGTCCTACAACTCAGCTAAGCCAGTCTAACCAACAAGACTGAAAGAGAGAGAGAAAGATCCAAGTAGAGAGCGAATCCGATTATTGTATTGAAACGCTTAAATGTTATGATTTTTGCCGCTTGGTGGAGATGGAATCTGCCATTAACATCGAAACCCTAGAAATCCAGTTGTAATGTTATTTACTGGCTTTAGAGGAGGGAGTTTCACGTTGGCATTTGAGCCAGCCAAACCAGAAATGATGGATGTTATCAGGACTATCAGCAGTTGCCATATGGCTAGCAATAAGAACAGCCTTTCGCCTCATTTAAGTAAAATTTGTAATCTTTCCACAAATTGGAAATAGCCTTTGATAAAAATTTTGTGATTGTAATTATAATAATTGAATCAGTTGTTCATTTAGAAAAAAACTCGCCTCGTTTCTCGACATCACTGTCTACATCAGATAAGTGCCTTTCGGAATTTTCACCCGCAGCTAGCTCGACCAATATCTTAGCATTATTTTCATTACGCGGATCTAAAATTACAACATTTATATCTTTATGTAAGGACATCGCGATTTTGCATGGAATTATGAATATGATGGGGCAAAATGGTGGTTCAGATTATTTTAATAACTGATATTTTGTCGAATAGGAGTAAATATACGATTTAAAAACGCGGAAGACGCTGAAATTCATCTAAATTTATATCAGGTGACTCAATGATAAATCTAACCGTACAAAAAACTAATGAGCCTGTCCAGAAATAATGAGCTAATAACCACTTTATGAATATTATCATTATTTGTTCAAGCCATTTTAATTTTAATTGTGGGTGATAATACTCTACGAGTTCATCATCTTTTAACAGCTCCCACTGTTAATGGTTAGGCCAGTTTCGCTGGCTACAAAAGTGAGGCTTTTGCAAGACGATTTTGCAAGACGAATATCTGAAAGCAAGAAGCCACTCCTTTTTCCACTGTCTAAATATATCGCTGGATTACCGATGCATTTAAAATTTTTTCGCTATACACGTCTTAATTAGTCCTCCCCTTTTTTGACGCCATTGTATAATGACTAATGATATGCGCCAACTCAATTGAGCTGTGATGATGTTGATAAAGCAGATGGCATCTAAACGAAGGTAAATGCAGTCCATCTGTTCAGCTAGAGCATAGGTCAAAAATAAAGGTAAGATGTCTCCATTGCCTATACTTTGCAGCCTTGTAGAAGAATTGTGCTCATTGAAGCCAGGTAGATTTAGATTTCATTTTCATATTAATTCCACCATGATTTTACAAGACACTTTAGCTGCTATCTAGCTTTTAGTTGCATCCTTGGTCGAATTCCGTTATTCACTTTTGTTATTTCTTACTAAAGCAGATGATCCAAGAATTGCCGAAGATTTATGATAAAGTATTAAGATCTAGGACTTGCATTTATAAGCATGGAAAAGAAAAAATTTGCGATTTTGCAGCTGCGAATCACACAGAGACGAACCATTATAATGATTTTCAATGGACAAAAAAAATAAGTTGAGCGCAGCTTATTTCTACTTAAATTCTCTTACTGCTAGAATGGTAGAAATTTTTGAAGGAGGGAATTACTTGGAAGTAGAATTACGGATCACTAACGAGTCCCTAATATTTAATTAATTTCTTTTAAGGACAAGTTTTTTTCTCTAGCCAAGGTTGAAATCATCTATTTGCGCAATTGACTTCCAGTTTGAAATTGAACCAAGGAAAAATCAATTCATTTGACTATCTATTTTATCATATATTTAACGAAAAATTGCAATTTCTTAATAAAAGCTTCATTTTTTTATGAGCGAATTTCTGGATTAACGAATATTTTAGTATTCGAGAGAGGAAAAGTCAAAAAGATCGCAAAAAGTAGATTTTATATAGATGATAACATTATTTCATATATAATAATGTAGCAACATAACCTATTATTGTATATTGGGACTACGGATTGGAACGATAGGCTGGATGAGCGCTTGTTTTTAACTATCGTCTTAAGCGTCAAGCTTTCTCTTCCTCCTCCGTTAAAAGTGAACCTGTCATAAAAAATTCGAGTGGTGCTGCGGAGCCACCAGTATTTTTATCTCAAAGCTCTGTGATATTTTTTCTAACTGCAACCAGTGGAGTAATCGTAACCAAAAAATAGTCCTAAATAGAAGTAGATTAACTCATTAACTCATTATAATTAAACCATATTAGTTCAACATGAAAACATGAGAAAAAACTCCACGTATGATCTAGTGGATCTACTATTTGACCTATCTACAGTTTATTTATTTTAACCATATATTATCAAGCATCATTTGATTTTATAGCTATTATTGGATAAATGAAATTAAATAAGATCAGAACAACTTTTGTAATGATCAATAAAGTTATAAAAAAATATTTTCCTCATCCCCTGGTAAAGATCACACTGACCCTGATTTTTCTAAGTAAAAGCCTGGGAGATCAAAGGTTTTGAGCAATATCTTAGGTGTTCCTAGTGTGATCTTCTGAAGATCTTTGTTCTTCGAACCTGTTGAAATTAGTTTTCTAGTTCGGGAGACGCTGTTCCTAGTGCTCCAGTTATCATTGGGATTACTGCGCTTTAGCCTTTATTTTCCATATTTTCTTTAGTTCTTCTTTCAGCCCTTGGTAGTTCTTTTTAACATTTTTCATTTGATATTGTTATATCTACCATCAGTGTCGATTTCTAAATATACTATAACCACATCTGATTGATTGGCCCTACTTATTTGTATTTGTATTTCTGGACCGAGAAGCCCCATAGATCATCGCTCTATTATTCTCCACGATTTTCTAAGGAATCTCCCATTTGGTCTTTGGAGGATCTAAGCCATATGCTGAACTGATATTTCTGTTGCTGCGTCAGCTTGGTTATGCCACCCGGCATATGCTGTTCCTAGCTAGATCTCACATCTCGCTATCATTTGTTGGACGCTTTCTGAGGTTTTTTCACAGTCTGCGCCTTAAGCTCTGTATGTTTTGATCTGTGGTGGATCCCTATTTTGATAAATCTGGTGCTATCTATTCTTGTGCTGCTATGGCTAATTTCTCAGTCTTTTTTCCAACGAATGATAGAATTTCTCAGTATCAACTAGTTATTTGCCGACGATACATCTCATGGATATTACATATATAATATATTTATTTTTTATGCATAAAATGAATAAAAATTCCCTTTTTATCCCTGATGGGTGGTATTAATCATCCTCAATTTGCTTTCCTCTCGACAGAGATTTCTGGTGTTATTCTGAAATTTGTTCGAGCCACTTTCTTAAGGTGATAGACATAAATGACTTTATATCTAGTTCCTCTTTCAACCGCTGACACTTATTTATAAATATATATGCATATAGTGTATATCTACCTATATTTAATATTTACGTCAATCATAAGCTTCAGCTTCATTAGAGAAATTTTAATAATTAATGGATATTTACAATAATAAATGAGTTAAAGGTATAAATATATAAATAGGAATTGAAATTGTTTGCCTGCACATTTTTCATAAGTGCATTATAAATATTTTTATAACAGCTTTTATCATAAGCAATTAGCATTAATATAATTGAAATTTGTAATGCAATCAGATATGTAAAATCCATAGCGACTAGAATTTCATTATTTTAAAGGCAAAAAATTGACCTTCAATTTTCAATTACTTATGCTTAAAAATTAAATTTATAATATTTTCTATTCAAATTATATGAAAAATTAAAATAGACTTCGCAATTAAGATAGTTCCATGATAGCCGAATGATTCTAGCTCATATTGTCGCTTTGAATGTCAAGACCATCTTCGAAAAAACTTTTAACAAAATTAGCAAATTTCCATGAAAAATTCCAAGATGATTTCGATCCAAGTGTGCTTTTTTTTTTAAATGGCTGTTTGTTTATTTCTCACCGCACTGCTACCCAGTGAAGAGGATCTAACTATGGATGGTAAGCACTAGTCACTCAATTATGGCTGCTGAAAATGACAAAATCTATATATGAGAGAATATAATTGACTATCATGGGTTGTAAAAAAGTTAGTGAAAGTTTTTACCTAAAAAATAGTCGTCCGCGTATATTTGAATAAGAAGAAAGATGAAGAATTGCACAAAATTTACACTTAAACCCGCCATCTTTTATAGGTGTCAGTATAGAATGATCATTTTCCATTTCTCGATTCGAAATTTTCTAGCCCCGCCCAAGACCATTGGATATGTTCAGTTACGATAAATTTTACTTGTTTTAACTCCTATGTCTTAAAATCAATTCAATATAGCATTTTGCACTTCTTTATATTTCCACTTAACGTTGGCGATATATAGATATATAACAGTGAGCACTGCTTTCAATTTTTGCTTCCATAAAAACTGGATTTCCAAGCCTTTGCCATCACACCTAAAATTAATTGTGATCAATTTTCATAAGCCTAAACCCATAAGTTTCTAGGGCGCTCACAGTCTAAAATTTATTGTGATTATGCCGGAGCAGATCATAATTGGGCTATTTTTTGACACTGACCACTAGAGATTTTGGCATATATTAAGAAACCCTGTGATAATCTATTCAGCATATATGACACATAATGATATATAATACATAATATGCATGTCTGCGTGATAATCTTAATAACATTTTTTTATGATATTATTTTGAAATATTTTAGCTAAACTTAAGAAATAAAATTATTAAAAACTTAAGTACTTGTAGTATTTGCAAATCAGTTTTGAACTCAAGTAGATATCAGCTATGCCATCATTGGTTTTTCATTCAATAACAAGATTTGATCGAAACCTAAATAAACTGCATATTCAAATCTTCTTTTTCCATGCGAAGTTAATAGGTTTCGCAGTTTTAAAAAAATGAAACTCCATATTTAAAAAATGCTATTTTCGCTTGAATTATCACCTAAAAATATTTTTGAATTTTTTGCTACTTCCGGCAATTTATGCCCAAAGTCTGATCCTTTTCTGAAAAAAATGAATATATTGCTTAAAATTATTTTTCGATGAAAGAAAATCATAATATTTTAATTATAATTAAATTATTTGCAAAATTACAAGTAAATCGTATGAGAAATTTAAAAAAATTGAAATTATTCCGTTCGAATAAATTCAATAATTCAATAAATTTCCAAATATTAAACTGAAAGGACCTAAATTAAAATAGTGCTTCGATAAATGCCCGAAATTGACATTTATTGAGAAAAAGGTCGATAAGCGTAGGAAAAAAAATCTTAACAACTAAGAGTATTTATTTCATTCACCCTTATTCAAGTAGAATATGTTTCAACATTTTGCACGTAAAATAAAGTAACAAATCTGGAGAATCCGTCTATGGAGTGGCGATTTTTCCTCGTTGAAATACTTGTATACTTCAGACTTAGCTGGGCATATAGATTAAAATTTTTCTGACTCGAAAGGAATTGAACCTTATATGATCTCCATTTTTTTGACCCTCAAAATACTAAGATTCATCCCTTATTTAAATAACAAGTAATACCATTCATTTCTGTACTTCAAAATTTATTATGATATGAAAAAATTACATTGCCTATCTTCTTCTTCTAACAACTCTAACACTGGTTAGGCTGGCTCCGCTAGTTAAGGGTAAGACATCTCCAAGCTGCGCGATGTGACTCCATAATCGACAGTAATAGAAACCATTCCTTTTTTCATCGTCTAAGACCATATATGGCTGACCCCCTTATCAAAATCTTTTCTGTCTCAGTGCCTGCATTATATTTTAATTAACAGATTTTAATATCTTTAATCCATTTATTATAAAAATTCGTATAGCTCTTAAATCAAGACTATATATTTTCTTCAATTGTTTCAGTATTTTACCCTACAAGCATTGGTATTTGATTTCCCCAATAATGGTTGAAGGGATTAATAGCGATGTCGAAATAATAAGCCAAAAATTTTTTATTCATATTTATTCATATTATTCATATTTTATTTTTAATTTTTTTAAATTTTTGTTTTATTTTATTCATTTATTTTTTAAATTTTCTATCTTAATTATCTTCAACTGGATGAATTCTTCACCCGTATAAATGCGTTCTTTTGAGTAAATTTTTTACATTTTATAACAACAAATGATTTGGAACTGCATGAAAACAATAGCGGAACTTTTATCATTGTTTATTTAATATTAATTGAGAAAATATAAACCACTAATACAAGTCGTTTTGGAATAAATTGCAAATGATTGACACAGAAAGTAATTATTTGAAGAACTGTGACAAGAGAAATTTAATTTTGTTATCAAATGAAACTAGATGAAGGATGATAATTTAAAGAGTTTTCTGGTAAACACCAATTTGCTATAAGAATTCACTAAATTCTAATATTTCTCAAATAAATTAAATAAAAAATATTCAGCGACTCTTATTTTTATACCTCTAAAATTCAGAGAATTATCAATTTTAGTCAAATGCCACCCAAATATATAAAACAATTCATATCGACATCTATTTTTCTTTGCATTAACCATTTTTATTTTGGGGTTAATACTTGGTTCACACTTCTACAGATTTCCCAAATGAATGAAACTTCGGCAAACTTTTCTGCATCTATCAACCCTCCATGTATTATGCCTGCTATTTGATCATTTTTTTAATGATAACTGATAAACTTAAGATAAATTTACAAAAGTAGTTCCAACTTATATTGGAATTATTTAAAACTATTAAAAAGAATTAATGTGATTGGCAACTATTAAAATAATGAGCCACAGATGCACCGCGAGCACCACCTCGATTTTTAATGGCCGGCTTAGCCTTTTCGGAAGTCGAACGTCAGTTTTTTAAAGCGAACCAATATCACTCCCTGCACTCGTCATCCAGATTCTGAAGTGTCCTTTAAAATATACTTTTCATTTTTTTCCGAATGTATCGACGTAATCAAGTACTAAATGAATTTATCTCTTGACGATTAAAAGAAAAATCGAACAGCAAATTCTATATATTCCATAATTTTCCAGAAAATTTTGCAGAATATTCAAATGTGAATTGAATTACATTTATATAATATAAAAAGCCATTAAAAAACCAATTTGAATTTCTTGTGAGAAAAGTATAAACGATCAAGCTGAAATAAATCCAAGCTCCACAAAGTATGCCCTTCGTAAGAATCTCCTTTGAAAAATTATGTTATTTAACGATTTTTTCCGGAGGATTTCTATAAATATGAAAGCAAAAACGAGCTTAACAAAATTTTTTTGGAAATTTCGGATGGTGGTAATGGCTTTTCACTTATATTTATTTATTGGATATAACATTTAAAAGCTTTCAAAAATTTATATTTTCCAAATGAATTTTCCAAACTGATGTATTGCGCTTTATTATTAGTTAAGTAATGCTTTCAGTGGCTCTTTTTCTAAATCGGCTTATTTTGATTAACTGCACGATTGCACAAATCGCATAAATCTTGTGGAATTCTCAATTTAAACGAAAAACAATTTATTTTTATTTTCACATTGAAATGCTTGTATGCCATTTAATAACAGCGAAACTGGTTAAATTCATCTCATTGAGAAGGTTATGACGATAAAAAACGACCAACTAGTGGGAAAACTGGGGTTGAGAAATCCGTATAAAAGTAAATGGCTAGCAATGCCCTGCTCAACCTAACTCCGGAATCGGCACGATTAGAAATTTTTTCCACGAAACCACTTGGTGATAGAAATATAGATGAATCGCTAGCACCACCCTGATTTTTTAGTGCTAAATTTGTTCGAAGGAAGATAGAAACATTAATTTTCAACAGAATAATTTATCAACTCTTCTATTATGGCTCAAGATATTTCGACGATGATAGTCGCCTCCTTACCATTCTATCACCATAGTTTTCGCTTAAAAGTTCCCGCCATATTGTCAGCCAGTAGAACGATCAGAAATGGTTAACCACTTGCTAACATATTCTAACCACTAATTAACCAACAAATTTTGAAATTCCTTGTTATACCTATGACAACTCTATATTTTTTTTCCTCTCTTTTACTTTTTCATTTGTTTATTATTTTTTTTCTTCTTTGGGAATTATATCAAGAGTAAATGGGACGAATAGACCAAATTATCTTTAACAGAATTTCCTTTAGAGTTTTTCAACAATAAAACATAACCATAAGTAAATATACGATTAGGTTCCACCTCTTAATGCGGTGATAAATTTTTATCAGGAATTTTTATCAATTGGCAAACCGGATATAATCATAAACGTTTTTCCATTTTTTCTTCTTATTCCCTTCCCATTACCAAACATCTTTATTCTTTAAACACATAAATGCATCATAAATATTGAAATTATTAACAATATTTTCATGAAAGAAAAACAATGATAAATATGTAAGAAAAATAAAATGCATTTGATTGCATTTCCACTATTTGTACTAAATTTTAATAAATTTTAAAAAAATTTTCAATTTGAAGAATTTCAATAAATTTGGACATACGCTAACTTTTTTTGCTCATATTAGATTATCATTTTATGAAAAATTAAAGAAGGCTAGAAAAAATTCTGCGATAGTACAGAAATAGCAACACGAATTTCGATGTAGCAAATCCTAACTCCATTTTATTTACAATATTTAACTTAATTAAAATATTTAAAACTCCCTCGGGAATCCGCTCCATTATGCTTTCTGTATAGATTTAACAAATTTTCTGCCACGTGGAATTTTTATTTATCAACAATATTATAAGTTCTTCGGCCAGCGTTCTCTTTATAATTACTTTTCAAGTAAAGAAGAGCAAATTTTAAATATTAAATATTAATAGAAATTCTTTTTAGACCTATATCAAAAGAAAATTTTCAAATTCACGTAAGCAATTAATTCTGCAATACAATGATAATGTGGTCACATCTGATATTGATATTGCAAGTATATTTAATCAATATTTTTCCAGTGTATTTGTTGTTGAGGATAATACTCATACTTCTTGTTTGAAAATCGAATTTGTTGCACTTCTCTCGGTAAAGTTGAAATAACATTACTGGATGTTTATGATGCCTCAAATAGACTTAAGCCGTTCATTTCAGCTGGCCCCGATAATATTCCACAAATAATTTATAAAAAATGTGCAATTTCACTGAGTCTTCCCTCATTTTTAATTTATAAGGACATTATGAAATCTGACCTTAATCCCAAAATTTGGAAGTTGTCTCATATGATTCCCATTCATAAAAAAGGAAGCACCTATGATCCTTCTAATTATAAACCTATTAGCCTAACATGCGTTGGCAGCAAGATACTCGAAAGGTTGACTTACAATAAATTGGTTATTTATCTTGATGCCAATAATTTTATATCCTCTTATCAGCATGGCTTTTGTACGAAAAAATCTACTTCTTCACAAACATTGGCAAATTTTTTCGATTGATCAGCACCAATTGACAATGGAAAAACAGTATGTTATGTTATCAGTTGTGTACTTAGATTTGGCTAAAGCTTTTGATGCTGTTTCCCTGATCACCTTTAATAGTTATGGCATTGCAGGAGACCTGTATAATTGGGTGTCAGATTACATAAAAGACGGTCAGCAAGTCTTTCTGGCACAAAACCTGTTAAATCTGCTGTTCCCCAAGGTAGTTGTATTGCTCCATTGCTTTTTCTATTATATATAAATGATATCACCAATGTGGTACTAAATTTTACTATTTATTTTTATGCTGATGATTTTATTCTAATGGTAAGTCAGATAGCTTATCTCCGCTGCAGGAGAATCTCAACAGAATAGCCAACTGGCTATATGATAGGCAAATTACCCTTTCCTTTCAAAAATGTAGTGTTTTTCATATCAATTCTATTTAAATTAAATTTAAATCCAACAAGAACTAATGGGCTAAAATTATTAGAACCTATGTGTAAAACTAAACTAAGGACTCATGATTTCCTTATTCGTAATATTAATTGCTGGAATAAACTACTGAAAGATATAGCTTGTGCGCCATCCCTAAAAAAGAATAGATAATATCATTTATGATATTATTTAAAAAGTTCAGATCATGCAGGAAAATGTGAAATCGCGATTTTTACCATCAGATTATAGCTATTTCGAATTGTACTATATTATATCATTTTGTAATTTCTTCTTTCTTTCATCTTTAAATCGCTTATTTTATTTTATTATTTTTTGTTTTTATCATTAATTCTTATTATTTGTTATTTTAACTATTGTTATTTATACATGGCGTTTGCGCCCTGTTTGGCTGGTTTTCAATAAAATAAATAAAATATAATTATCTCACTGCGAATATTCGGATCATCCTCAAACTTGGGTAATTGAACCTTTTATAAGTAACGATGCAAATGAATACAAAGAAAGCAAAACGAAATAGTTGCCCTATTACAAAGAAAAATAATATAGTACGTAAAACCGAACATAAAAAAATATTTAAATGCCCAGTTCACCTATCACCTCCCATCCCTTTTCCCAAAAGAAGCCTAAAATGGCCAAAAATGATTTTTTATATTTAATTTGAGGTGGGCGGAAAGATTTTATTCTCTCAAAATAAGAGTTATATTATATCTCTCACTACTATTATTCCGTGATACTTTCTAAAATCTTTTCCAACTCTTTTCTTCCTAATTCTCTTGCTTGGAAAGAGATGGATAGCAGGCAGATGACCTACTCATATTTGCAGCTTTCTTCACCATTCGGCGATAATGTAATATATAAATTATCCGTTATTCAATATCACTTTTTTATACAGTTTTTTCACTTAGAATTTAAAAATTTAAATTTTTCTTGCATTTGGTCAAAAGAATATGGCCTTTTGATTGTTGGATAACAGCAACCGTTCTCGTTTTACTATCTACTGGTATTAAGTTATCATCTGCTTTTTTTTATTTTCTCATTTTGATTTTTTCTTCTAAAACCCAAAAATTAACGAAATGTTAGTGAATGCACAGGTTTATAAATTTTGAAATCCATTAATAAAAAGTACCATTTGGACCAACTTACTAAAATATAATATTTTTTCTTTTACTAATTTAACTACATAAAGTTCCAAGTGATCCGGATACATGGTATAATTTTATCAACCAATAATTCTTTGTGCTGGCATTTGAGAAAAATTTTTATTCATTTATTCAATTTATTCAAAATTTTTATCTTTTTTCTACTCTTTATTCCAGGTTCCATTGAAAAATATTGTTATAATTGTTTGGATTTATTAAAATGTCTAAACAAAATGCCTAATATAAATTAGGCTTTAAAAAACAAAAGGCCAAAAAAGCTGTCATTATGAATTATATTTAATTGGTCAATTCTTCCGAGAGGCTTTTGTCAAAATATTCAAAAAAAATTTTGAAAGAAATGGCTAAAATTGGAAAAATGGCGAATATAAATGAATTACTTGATAGGAAACAAGAATTACTGTAAGATTTCTGGCAAAAATGAAAGTGAACATATATAGCCAATTAATTTGTTCCATAAAAGTGCAATAGATTTAATTAAATTCAATTTCTTCACTAAAAGTTATAGTATGTCTAAGAAGATGTCGACTTATGTCTGCCTTAAATAAATAAGTTTTAAAATACGTCAGTTAATACAAACATTCCAGGAAAGAGTTGTAAATATTTTTAAAAAAAAATGATCCAGCTGAAATAATATAATAAAATGATCAAATGATCGATAATATTTAAGAGCGGAAATTCCTTTTTGTGCCTAGAATATGAAAAAATGTGGAAAATATATAAAACCTTAAAATGAAATATTTCCAGAAAATCAGCGATATTAAAACTTGGATTGGATTTTTAAATGTTAAACTTTAACAGATTCTTCAATTCTTTCATTTATCAGTAGGCTTATGCTGACTTATTTTCTCTATCAGCGCTCATCATCTCACCATCTGAATAATTTCATTGGTTTCAAAGCAAAAATCCTTCAAGAATCCTCAGAATCCATGATGCTTGACTTTGAGAAAGCTACCATACCATTTAACAAACCGTTCAGGCTTAGGCTACAAGCATAAGATGCCCGTTGTTTCTGGTAAGCTTGCTCTACTAGCTGTTAATGTATAAGAAATTCGCCAAATGAATTTCTAGCTGGTTTATTCATGGGAGGAGGAGAAAAAACCGAATTCCTGCTTCTCAGCACGATAAACTATCGGTTACCTGCCCACTATAAAGCTGTGATCATCTAATTTATTTATAAAAATTTATAGAAAATAAAATTAAATTAAATGTTTAATATACTGAATCATTTTTAAAAGGAAATTGCATAAAAACAACAAAGAAAGCTAATTATCATTCAAAGAAGCAAATTGCTATAAAATCAAGAAACGTAAAATCTACTTTTTAAAAATGGAACCAATCAAGGAAGCAGCCAAGTAACATATATCAAAAGAAAAACTATATAACATTTTGACTATACTTGAATTTCTTCTAAAGTAAGCCCGACGTTTGGCATTCCGATACTTCCAACTGAATTCACCCGGCCGCGTGCAATTGCTATAGCAGCTCGGCCATGTTTTGGGCAAGTTGGACTGATTCCAGGTCGTAAAGATCCAATCAATGCTTTATTAGATGATAGCAACGGCTCCTGGGAAAAAAAAAAATTCATCATAGCCTTTAATGTTGGTTACCATATTTCTGAGAATATTGTTAAAAATGAACCATTGCTGCATATTTAAACTATATATGAAATGTATTCATAAAAAAGCTATAAATGGCGTGTAAATTAATTAAACAGGTGGAGTTTGTTTTATAAAAGAGAATTATTCAAATAAAATTTTTAAAAAATTTTAAATTTTAAATTAGAAATTTTAAAAAAATTTTTTAAAAACAACTTTTTTGTAAGGTTTTTTTCAAAACGCTCATATTCGATAAGAAAAGATAATATACAAGTTGGTCAGATCGAATCATCCATCGATTGTTCCACTTTATTTCTATCACCAACGACTTTACAAATGAAAATTAACCGAGGAATCTAAACGTAAGAACCTGCTCTTGAATACTGGATCGATTTAGCGTATTAACATTGGTGTGAGCAATCGAATAATTTTTATACGGATTTTTATACTGATCCACATCTGCAATCTGCGAATTTTGTGGGAGACCACATCCGACTGGAGAATTAAAGTTAGACGGATTGTGACTAAGTGGTGGAAGAGATGGCGTCGGTATAGCCGCGAGTAACTGAAATTTTTTTTGCTTTTTGTTC
Organism: Dracunculus medinensis; assembly: GCA_900625125.1. NCBI lineage: Eukaryota > Metazoa > Nematoda > Chromadorea > Rhabditida > Dracunculidae > Dracunculus > Dracunculus medinensis. The sequence continues at coordinate 67,090 of UYYG01000047.1, read as the reverse complement.
CATTAATGGTGAGATAAATGGTTAACGGATAAAGTATCAAATGGAAGCAATTTTAAAAGCGCGGAAAGCAAGGATACCATAGAAATTATCACAATATATTATGAGTATTTAATTCTGCCATTAGGATGATAAAAGAATTAACATTAACCGTCCATTACTTCTTATTTTGGCAAATATTTATCATATTTTTAACTTTTTAATAGATCATTAGATGCAAAAATAGATGCAAATTAAAGTTTTTTTAATTCTAAATTAACTGATAGTATTAATTACTATTATAAAACAATCCATATCTAATCAAATTTTATCATGCAGTGGCAGTTTGAGCCAAATTAAATCCAATCTTAACCAAAAATTTGGATCAAATTTAGTTCATAGCAGCCATTGAAAGTGAATTTACCTGGTGATTGAGCGTGTTATTCAAGTTATAATTGATATCAGAAACTGGTTCACGATTCATTGCATATGTTTGGAACTGCAATTGCATCTTTTTTTTCGATTTATCACGCTTATTGCACTAAAACCATGCTGATACGCAGATGAACAGAAAAACTAATGTGCATTTATTTAATAAAATGAAAATAACAAAGATAGACTATAGACCTGCCTATAAAGCCCATAGCCAATACATATATTGAGAAAAAGAAGTCCACACCCTACAGCGACCGTCACAGATAATATAGTACTATTTTGTGCAGCCAGTACTGGAGTTTGCGATGTTTGCACTATTTGACTCTCGGTCGGCGATGGTGAGATTGCTGAATATTTTTTCCATATTCAAATGTTCAAATTAATTTTCAAGGTTGATTTTACAATTTACTAGGTAATTTAAATTAATATAATATAATAGCGAAACAAAAATTTACGCCCTTATTTATATATTTTTGTTCTCAAACGACGCTGAGAAATTTAGAACAAATTTTTTTCAACTTCTCAACTTTTTTTTCAAAATATAACTTAATTGCAATAATCAATAAACTGCTCGGATTTCCAAAATATAAATTTGTTCTTAAAATGAATAAATTCCTTCCTTGAATCTTAAAGAAAAATAACCCTGATAAGCCATATTTTTTCAATAAAAAGTAAAAATATTACAAGTCGTTAATTTCTGTAAACTTTCCGGAATTGGTGTTGGAGGTGGTGGAGGTGGTGGAAACGGATCATTGGCATAACTAGCATAAGGTCTTACAACACCAAAAAAAGTTTCTTTTTTGAAATGATTCGGTAGAAAATTGTGCTCCTACAAAGAAAAAATATAGATAGATCTTAGATTAATGACATAAAATAACTAATTTTTTTAAAAATCTAAGCATAAAATTTTTCTTTATGAAGCATATATTAATAAATCGAGTTACAATACCTCTGGTATTAGAAGATCATTCTTGCCAGTTGAATGTAGTTGCGGAATGAAACCATACCAAAATCCAACCTGCGCATTTCGATAGTAGTTTTTAACGAGGGGACGATTAGCTGAATTTTTAACAATGAAAGCATTGTGGCAATAATGAAATAGATTTACTGGTACTTCAAGAGGCATCGGATCTGTGATGTCACCCCTTGTCTAAACAACATACACGATAATGGAGTTGAATTTGGGATTGATACAAAAAATCTACATGGAAAATTCATGACAATTTTTATATGTAAAGTAGTCGTCTCAGATATTTCTTATCTAAATATCTGAATAGCAAACAATAACAAAAACTTGCTGATTTCCAAATATGCTTCTCTTGTTGCTTGATTAAATTGTGGCCATGCTGTACTATAGAAGCGTTCCGCAACTTTTGTTTCAGTGGAAAGAGGGATAGGTTTAGAAGGATCACTGAAAAATCTAATTCAAATCTAATCTAATCTAAAATCACTGAAAATTTTCTCGGATGTTTTCAAAAAGGGAATCGGAGGAGTGAAACATTTCTAAAACAAAGGATATGAAATGCTGATTGAATTATTTATCCGACATGTCAGAGCATTTCAAATTTTTGACCAGATATTGTACTTCAGAGCTGAATTATTGAAATTGAATAAGTAGAAAAGTTACCCAGATTTGACAAAATTGGAGACATAGTGCATCATAACTCGAGAAATCTCCCGATCTTCAGGATTGAAACCGTAGTATAGCTAAAGGTTGTTTAATTAACAATCAAGTTTATCTGCCTCATCACTCACTTGTTAATTTATCCTCGAATGATTCTTTGGTGAAAATTAGTTGCCAATGAGGTTAGTAAAACCAAAAATGCTAAAAGTTAGAAAAAGAAAAAATTCAAAGGTTTCCATACCGATTCCACAATTTTTTTAATTTTTCAATCGACTAATATTTAGCATTAGCTGCTGATGAAATAAAAATGGATTCCCATAAATTTATGAATTAGCCTGGTGCACATTAATAAATTAAGCTAAACACTGGACTTATTTTTCCTTTTATCAATATTATTCACTAACTAGGTCAGCAGCATTTTTGCCAGTATTCAGTGGATATCCAAGTATGTATGGAATGTGATCGCCAGAAAGAGAACCTCGAATTCCGCTGTTCGGTACTTCGTTCATCAAATGCTTTGTTTCATGAGCAAAAACAAACCTAAACCAAATGAAATGATAGCATAAATCTTTATCTTTATATTTTGACGGTTAATACCAAGTTTATTGAACTCTTAAATTTTATATTTCTGATATTTCTGTTTGACATAAAATGAATCTAAATTGCTTCTAAATGTGAACTTTTTTACTAATTGCAGTTGTTTTAAGTTAGTTAATTTTAAGTTAATTTTTCACTGTAAATGCAATAGAAAGAAAAGGGTAACAAAATTTAACATAAAAGTATTGGAAATGTGTTTTGTTTCATCTAACGAATGGTAACGAGCTGTTTCAATTGTAGGAACGGTGAAAAGGACATCACTGAGGGCACTTAATACTCCATTTCGCATTGCCTTAGGATGTTCCTGGAACAATGAATTATTTATGAACTATTACCTCATTTCTGTGTAATTTATAACTCTCTCTGTTATAAGTTAAAAAATTTCAACTTTTGGATTATCCCAGTCTGTATATTCATTGATCATCGCAGCTAGAATTTCTTTTCGATGATATTCATAGAGATTCCGAACTAGTGTGCTGCAATTCGATATAATAAGGCATTTTTAGGAAAAAACAATTTTTTACAAATATTTATTCGAACTTTGAAGTGATAACGTATGTGAAATATGATTCAAAAAATAAAGTTGTTGTTTATTGTTAAAATTTATTGATTATTCTATGATAAAAAGAAAGATTGGGAACATCTCAATCAGAGAAATCGAAGAACCTTAAAAACTGCAACATCTCTGGAATGAGTATTGGTCCTAAGTTGAATTTAAGATTTCTGACGAAACATCAAAACAGGCTATCCGAGCGCATGCGTAGGAGTAAACTACCAGAGGTCCTACGTACTTGCAATGGCTGCAGGAAAAACCAGCACTGGGATGATATAGTCCTGAATTTGGAAACTGTAGCTCGAATAAGCAACAATTGAAAACTCTTTGCCTACTTCGCAAAGCAGTGATTTAAGAAATGGTCAGTGAAATAATCCAAGAAAAGAATAGAAATTCTTATCTTGAAAAAAAACCATGATTAAGAAACGAAGATCGTCTTTTCTGATGGAAAGATTTCTTTGACAACAAATTTAATTGCGTTGGCTCATCTAAAACTGCGAATTATTGGAGTACTTTTGGAACTGCAAATAATTGCAACTGTGAATTAGCTATCAACCGAGCACTTTGTAATTCAAAAAGTATAGACCAATAAAATACTTGGAGAATGTGGTCTGTGAGCTGAATTCATTAAATGCTGCTCAGCATCTTTTATAAATTTCCTGCAAAAGTTATACCCACTGGTATGAAATAATGAACAGCTACCATATGAGTGGAGTAAAGCAATTCTGCTCCCAATCAAAAGAAGAAAGGATTAATTGATAGAACATGATCTGAGGACATGTCGGATATATCCGTGGAGAATTTTGTCTCGATCTTCTCCTGACTAGATTGATGACGCAACGCACCCTAATAAAGCTGGCTTCAAGGCATAATCAAATCGTCACATTGAGAAGAATATTGGAACATCGCTTCAAATTTCAGTAGCTACCATCATTGACTTCGTTTTCGATTGTATAAATAGGATGGCCTTCTGGGCAAAGCGCTTTTAAGCGTGGATCAGCGCGATTCTGAACTCGCAAAATTTTATGCAAACATGCATGTGCCATGGTTGTATTCTTTTTCCTACAATTTTCAACTATGGAATAGACTAAGTTATGAACAGAATCAGTTAGCACATAAGAGATACATAATCCACTGCATAGGCCTCTAATAACGATGTTCACATATAGACGCAGAATTATAACATACATTAATTAGATGATAATAGGATGCTGATAATAGCAGAATAAATTAATACTGATATCAGTGTAAATAAGGTGAATCTATTTTCATCTTATGGGTCCATAATAAATCACCAATCTATATGAATTCTTCAGTGGTTCAAGAATTATCGGATCTCAGTTGCTCTCACACTCACTGGCTAGACAAAGGATGAGACTCCAGTCTACTACAGTTTTTTTCTTCTTTTTAGTGTAAACTTTTATGGAATCGCCATAATGACAAGATGAAAGATTTATATATATCTGACTGTCGTATATACAATTCTTCTTTACGGCTGCCAAAAGACCAGTGAGATCGAAACCTTGTGATGGATGGTGCGAAAAACGTGAAGACCCAATTAAGATATGGATATGAGATTTGATCAGAAAGGATCTCAAGCGCCTAGATGAACCAGCGGTATGGATTTTGACGATGGGAAAAGGACTGGTTTCAATTAATTTCAAACCACACGAACAAAATGTGAGGCTAATCTAGAAATGGTAAGTGCTAATCGTTTATTTATTTTTACTCGAAAAGAATTTACCGAAATATTTTTAGACGCTTTTCCTTATCAACACCATTTTTCAAATCATCATTAGGAATAAGATAATGAGCTGGATTAGATGACATTCCAACCAGAAGATCAATATTCCGAAAAAGGGTGCCAAATTGAGCTCCGAATAAAATTTCTGGCTTATTCGGTATCACCTTAAAAAAGAACATCTTTTAATAGAAAAAAAATTAGGTCAATATGAATGAAAAAAACCTGTCCATCGATAATTGGCGCAAAAACGGAAAGGAATGTTGGCTGCAATATTTTTCGAGAAGCGAAGGTAACATTTTCAGCACTTTGCTCTTGAACACATCTCAATACTTGATCCACACTTTTGCGCTCTTTTATTGAACGTCTACTATTTGCGACTGGGTCAAAACACTAAACAATATGTTCACAGTTAGTTAAAATTACTTTTATTACTTTTACTTTTTCTTATCTTTTAAAAAATGTATAATATTACAAAACAAAAATTATATATAATTATATAATAATTATGTAATTATATAATTACACCGTCAATACGTATTTTTAAAATTCATTCGCTTTTTTTAGAACGATTACTTTAAGATGTTCCGCCAATTGAAGAAATATTGGCTGTGGATTTTTGTTTATAGCCCAAGGTGCAAGTGCTGAACCATCCAATAAAATTGCTCGTCGAAAAAGCCGATTATTTGGTTGAGTGATTGGTGATGCCATTAAAAGCGATACCTACATGCACTTTTTATCCAAAACTAGTGGATATTGGCAAATTACTGACCATATCAATGGCTTCTAACAATGTGGAAACTTACAAGTGATGCCCCTGAACCCCATCCTAATATCGTTATTAGCGAAGGATCACCACCGAAAGCTGGTAGTGTATTGCTTAACATTTTTAGTGCAGCGACTATATCAGATAATCCTGCATTACCAGAACAACTATCGGATTCACATCGGCCCAAAAAACCTAAAAAGAATAGTATCCATATGCAAGCACAAATTTGCAAATGCTAATTTACCTACTAATTTCTCAAAATTTTTCATAATAACTTGAAATTTTTTAATATCAGTAAGGATTTCTTAAGTAATTTTTTATTTCAGTGGCCTTTTATTGCAGTTAAAGGCTATCTAAACTATTTTTTAGATCCTTTTAATGATTTCGAAATGGAATCTGGAAATATAGAAGGTTTAACGATTAAAAAAGGATGCACCAAAGACTCCAAGTCGATAATTAAGTGTAACCACAATAATTTGTCCGAAGGAAGCTAATGTAGTGCCATTATAGTGATTTCCACTATTCCAACCGTATTCATCACCATGCACAATTACAAGTACCGGTAAGCGGTTATTTTTTGATTCTGAAATTTTTTTCAGCCATCACTTGATGACTCTGCACTTATATACCAAACTATATATATATATATATATATATTAGAACAGCACTAACCAATTCGCTCAGGTACGAATAAATTCATATAAAGGCAATCTTCTGATTGAGGTCTTAACTTCATCAATAATCGATGTAAATGATCATAGCGCTGTGCAGAAGTGGCAGTCAAAGCTCTAAAAATGAATTTTTAATTTTCATTAAATTAGCTAGCGTAACGAATATAAAACGGTAATTTGAGATGAGTGGGTTTCAAATTGACAAGCAATATATTAGAAAAAATAACGAATATGGGAAAAAATTGTCGTCAAATGAGTTAGATAACTTCTAACTTTGCTTCAGCTATTTCAGGAATTCCAGATTGCATACAAACTGGTGACAAATTGCTTGCATTTTTAGGCAAATGTGTCCATTTCGCTGCAGAAATAGCCATATTGAAGCGATACTAGAATGACATTGATAGAAATAAGAAAAACAAAAGGTGCAGAATAGCACAGAAAAGCTTTTTGGAAAGCATTTAACATACCAGTCCAAGTGGTGCTACTCCATATGGTACTCCAAGAAATTGTGATACTGGTGGCAACTCATCGATGCCCGGATTAACTGAGTCACCACGAAGCACACCAAATGTTGTCGTCACTTTCCTCGTTCCATAAAAACATCTAAAGTAAATCATTAAAAATTGCTTTTAAAAAAAGTACTGTACTTGGTACACAGAACTTGGTCGGATTTATTACAAATTAGAAGTTTGAACCTTTGAATCTTTGTTTTTGAACCTTTGTTTAGGTACGGTTTTAACTGGCACATGTTTTTTGAATTGTTTTCTTAAGATTTCTGAGAGAGGATGACTTTGAATATAATGAACTAAACTATCCATGCCTAAATATTATTCGGAAATCCTTCAAAATAAAATTAACCTGGTCAGCCTTATCAGCAATATTACATAAGCAACTGATAAAAAGTGTTGAATTGTGCAAGGCATTTTTCTCTGCAATAATCTTAAGCAATTAAGCTTTTAATGATGTATATTCCAGCACGAGCTCTTTATTTAAAAAAAACTTCATAAAAATTTCACAAATCTCAACCTAAGGCTATCTTTGCGCTGTGCGATTTCACTTTTAATGATAGACCTGCTTCCATTAAAGGATAATAATCAGCCTTTGGTTGTTTGACATTAGTCAATTCTATTAATTAATTCTATAATTAATAAAACCAACCTTTGTATTTCTTGTTCATATTACGATAAATAATAATAATTGCTTCATAGGCTTAAAAAGATTTGACTATAAACACTCATCAATTTTTCCCCTAACGATGATCAGTGAGTTCTTCGTTTTGGCATCTGAACATATTCATATAGAAGAAATTTCTTATAAATAGACATACTGCGGTGAATAGATGGACAAAGACATATTACTTCGTTAATAAATTCATCATTTCGCTAAATGTAATATGATATGTGACAATGTGATATTCTCTTGCCATTCTCATTAAACATCGTCAAAGTTCACCTTAAATCTATCGAAAAAACCAATACTGAATCGATCACTTTGCAATCGATAAACCAATTCTTTTTCAATTCATTACACAGTTTAATGAAGGGAATATTTTCTCACATGAACATAGTTCTTACTTAGGCAAACAACTGTTAGTTATAGTTACAAATAATTACAAAACATGGCGCAATTTAAAAAGAAGCATTCAGACCTAAAAATGTGAATTTTTTTGAAATTTTTGATGGCAAATTGAAATTTTTGAAAAAAATATGTATATGTTGTTCAAAGCATAAATTATTTGAATAGATTCAACAAAATCGATGAAATTTAGGTTCATAGACGAGGCCAATTTAGTTTATGGCTTTTCTTCGTTGAAAGACATAAAATTACTTGTCAACAGAAGTTGGACTCCTAGCACCAAGCGGATTTAGATAGCGTTAGCCTAAAAGCTTTGTCTTAATTTGAGATCTTACTTGAAGCGTCATGCAGTAATCTCTGCATACATATATTGTAGTGGAATCTTGAACTGCCAATTTCAGAAAATGTCTTGATGCAATTGGTTTTAAAATAAAAGTGAAGTGCTTTAGCATAATCCATCATTAAATACATTATTCGATCAGCAATAGGAATATTTTAGTAATTCATAAATTACTTTTAGATTTCTTCTTGAAAATCAAAAAAAGGTAAATAATTTTCAATTTCGAAAAAGCATTCGTTTCAGCTTATTCGAAAACTTGAATTTGACAATTTAAACTTCAAATTTAGGAAAAAAAGTGTAAAACAATAGATCCAACGAAAAAAGATGAACTTTGAACACACTTGAGCTAAAAACAAACCAATCTAACATATATTGAATTATCGCTTTTTTAAAGAGACTCTACAAGTAAATCAGTGAAGAAATTTCTATTTTGTGAATTTAATCGAATTGGGGCGTAAACATATAATGCGTTTGGTGATTTAAAGTGCGCAGATTACTGAAAGCCAAATAAAATTCTCGAAAAAAATAAGAAAATAAATTTTAGGAAAACGATTTTTAGGTAACGATGCAGCTGGATCACATTAATAATGTTGCATAAACAGCCGCTTCAACTGTGATGTAAGATGAGAACCATTTGTAAAATGAGAACCATTTCTAGGATTATTTTACTTGAAACTTTTAATTTTTTTATTATAAAAATCTATATGCTTTCGATTCTGATTAATTATTTCATTAGCGAATTTATTATGAAAAAATTCATAGGACGAAAAAATATTGCCTGCATATTCACGAAATATCATAAATATCCAGATTCAGAAAAAAATCCTTGACCTAAAAAGGAGGACAAAGACCTAGGAAAAATGGCTTCGTATACCAGAAAATTCGAGTGGATAGACTGTTTTATAACCAAAGAAAATATTGATATATTTTGTAAAAATCAGATCCAGATCTGAGATCCACAGAATCATGCACCATATCATGCACCATAACAAGATAGTCCCAAAGTTTTCTTCTCTCTTTAAAGCTCATTAGATTTATGTATTGATGACACATTGTAATTTAGCAAATAAATAAGATATATTTCTTCGATTTTCATCTGCGATAATTTGTTCCTCCAAATCCAGATTTTAAGGAATCGATGAATAATTAAAGATTTTCTTACACCGCTGATAAAAAAAGAAATTTCAAAAAATGACTTGCTTGCTTGACTTCGAAAAAGTGCTTAGAAAGAAATTGGTAAAATTGATAATTTTAAAAACTGAAAATAAGTTCCTCAATTTCAAATTTCTTTTAAAGAACGCTAGGCTCGCTCCACTGGTTTTTCGACACCTTGCCAGGGATTTGGTATTTGCTGATAGAAATATAAATCGACAGTACCACTCGAATTTTTGGATTTTTTACTTCGGCTAAGGCAGAATTCCAATCCTTTTGAAATAAAAGCAACAACCCACTGAGCTAATCGAGCCGTTCCAAAATGAGAATAAAAATAGTTTCTGCCATTCTTTGTCAATTTCAAAACGATACATAAAATTTAAAAATAATTTTACTGGCTTAATTTTTTTGCTAAAATAATTTCTTCTGTTGCAAAGAAGACTAATTAACCATTCAATAAATTCTAGAAAATAAGGGCTTGGTAATAAGGGTTTAAAAATTAAATTTCTAAGATTCTATCCAAGGATGCAAAATCAGTTTCAGTTTCAAGATATTTACTACAAATTTTATAGCCATTTCGAATTATAATTCTACCGGAGAAGAAAATAAAAATACTTTTTAAAACTATAGATTTAGCAGATAGCACTTTTTCTTGGAGCTCTGCGTTTCTATAATTTTGAATCTTTTTTTAAAATATGGATGCTAAGCTAAATAAAAATTGAAATGAAGATGTATTTTTTTCTTCAAAATATTCTTAAGTATTCTTTATAGATTAAAGAGGATATTTTTTTCTTCTTCGTAACCTGTTCTAACAACTCTCACCATTATTGCTTAGGCTGGCTCCACTACAAGGGTAAGACGTTTTCAAGTTGCACGATGTGACGCCATTGTTGACAGTGATAGAAGCCATTTTTTCTATCGTTTTTCTATCATATATTGCTGGTACACTCTTTTCTGATTCAGGTCTTGATTGATCTATCTTTTTACACCATCCATTGCAGGGTTTAGCAAATAACGAAATATGCGTCAACTTCTGTGGTGGGCAAAGAAGAACGTGTCCTAACCAGCGAAGGCGACGCCCTGTGATGGCCCTATTGTGGCATGCAAGTGGCATTTAAATGAAGGTGGGTGCGATCATATGAGATTTTATTCACCCGGCGTAAAATGTAGTACACTGCCTTAGACACGAGTTGTCAAAGGCAGATAATTTCTTTATATCCTCCACTTTCATTGGCCATGTCTCAGAACCATATAGCAAGATCGAAAGAACCACAGCTAGATAAATGCGGACTTTCGTTTTTATGGTGATCTCGTGACGACTCATAAAGATTTCGTCAACCGGAAAAAATTATTCTAGCTGCCGTTATCTGGGTTGCGATTTCATCCTTTGCCTGGCCATTTGGGGTTAGAGTAGATCCAAGGTATTTAAAGTCCAGCACTTCCTCAACCGGCAATGAACTGATAAAATGAGGCATTTTATCAGCCTTTTGCACATAAGACGAAAAGTCTTTAGTCTTATTTACATTGACTCTGAGCCTGATCTTCGCTGCAATTGTCGACGCATTGCAGCGAAGCATTATTTGCATTTCACTATAACTGTCAGCAAAAAAGATTACATTATCAGCGTATTCAAAATCTATGTTTCTAGACTCTGGACTGATTTTGTATATCTCTTCAGTGCCGACAAGCGATGTCCATTATCCAGTCTTTCGCATACTATATTGAATATTGCTTCTAAGGAATTTGTCAATTCCCTATATACAGATCAAAGCCGTGCCGACAAGTGAGTCGAATGATCTTTTCTAAAACACCATCACCCTCAATTCCCTATCATCCTCCAAAAGATTGCTCTATCAATTGAATCGAAAGCCTATAAGATTTGAAGAACGATGGACAACATTTGAAGAGTTCAGACCATCTCTGGGAGTTTTATTGACCTCAAGCTTATGAATAATAGAGATTATTTCTTTTATTAGCGATGCAAACGTAGTTCGACGTATCAGCTATGATGGGGTCAATAGATGAAGTATCTTGGTTAAGTTTGGCTTCAAAGAATTCCTTCTATCATATGAAACGATCCTTAATAATCTTAACTGGCACGCCTTTGTTATCCTTTACCATTTCACTAATTATTCTCGAAGTTATAGTTGCTTTATGAAAAAGGTGGAATAGTTTCCTGTTATAGTCACCTTATCGAGCTGCCGTCTCCATTCTTGAGGCCATGTCACTCCAATAGTGATTTCTGTTCCGTCGTGCTGCTTTCGTTGCAAATCTTCGAAGTACCCGGTAGTCAGGATCACTTAACATTCATGCTTTGGCAGCTTTTTCAGACAATTGGACAGTTGCTTCCGATACCCAACTAGCGCACTTCCTACTAGTATGCCCTAGCGTGGAAGTGGCTGATTTTCGGAGACATTCCTTTAGATTGGACCAGTATTCATTTGCCATTCTAGAAAAATCATTGATATTTGTATCATTAAGTTGTTTCAATAATTCGGTTTGAAATGCCTCATTGTCCACGAATTTTTTAGTTTGAGATAGTTGAAGGATCTTGAGGGATGCTGTTTTCTGCGAGTTGTCAGTTTTATGCGGATCTTGGCTGGGACCATAACATAGTCAGATCCATGGAGATTGCCCGTTTCAGCGCTGCGATAAGAATGACTATCTAGTATAATGACTATCTCTTTCAACGACGACGACTGACTACGATATAATCAATCTGGTTGAAGTATTGGTCCGGGGAGTTCGACATAATTAGATGCCTTCTATGCCGGAAGCATATTATTAGTAACAAAAGGTTATTTACAAGCATTGGGACTACTTAGCGCCAGGATTATATGCTTGTCACACATACCGCTGACTGAAAACGTCATACATTTTAGCGCGGTCGCCTTGTCAAGAACATCATACCCTTTTACCATAGAGTCACAGTTGGAGATACAGTTATAGGTGGGTCGCTAGCAACCATCCAGGTTTTTGACAGATTTACTCATGTTGAAGACAAGGATAGACTGGGAAAAATTTAAAAATTAAACTTAAGAAAAAAACCTTTAATATAATTTAAGATGTCCAAACGAAGAATTACCATAATCAAATAATTAACAACTATTATTATTATTTTCTTGGATCTTAATAGAGTAGCTGGAAAAAAGACCGTTCACAAAGCAGTAGATCACTTTCTAGTATACTACTGTTTTTATTTTAAACGTAACTCTTAGAATAAAAATTATAATGAATGATTCTAAATGAATATTAAGCTTAAATCATAGTATCTGAGAATTCAATTACTATAGGAATATGTTATAGTAAGATTACAATTAAGTATAAAACATTGCATAGGCGAGTGAAAAAAAAGTAGCACAAAACTATTTGAAGTTAGATCAAGGAATTAAAAAGGGATATCTTCTGAAAGACATCAGAGCGCCGCCTATGCTGGTTAGGTCGTATTTTTCATCGTCCATCACCACAGTTAACACATATTTCATAAAATGTCAACCTTATGACAGAGTATCAAAAGCAAGAAGCGCTAGTCGAGACTTGGATTGATTTTGCCAGAAGAATTTTTTGATTAATAAATTTTTAATGCGGCCTGATGATATAGCCTGGGGCTTAGTTAGTGGAAAAGCTTCCGCAATTATTCTATATTCAGATATCCAGAAACTTGTAAAGATCTATTCAATGAAGGCACCCAGACTAATGGGTAATGCTGCATGCTGTTAGAACAGAACAATAATAACAATTTAACAATTACCACAAGAACTGCGCTGCACATCTTGAAGTTGCATGGCAAGCAAATTTCTGGTTTTGGATATTTATTCACAATAATAGTAAAAGCGTAAAAGTTATCAATCGGTCACATTTAAAAACATTAAAATCATTACTATTACATCTATCACCGAATAAACTCCAAGAACAAGTGTTGCGCTCAGAAATGATAAATAACTGAGTTTTAGAACTTCGATTAATTAACAGAGCATATGCTCTAATTTCAGAAATAAAATAAGATCGTTATAATGAATTAATTCGCCAATTGCATCAAAAATTCTTGTTAATAGAATTTCCTAGAATTTATTAACAGAAAGATTTGCGAAACTATTTTACAATAAATTAGTTGCTAGTCGCTAGCACTCATCTGATTACTCCGACTTATGTCACAAATCCAGGAAATTATTTAGTGACAAAGTGTCGTACTACCAGCACTATCCCGGTTTTTCAATGATTTTTAAACTAATTTGAAATATGAATGAAACATTTTTATGTCGGAGGTAGGAGCAGAGCCTCTCAACTATCTTGGAATTCACTACCAATTTTTGAATTTCATCAAATGAGACTATAGTGAAATATAGTATTGCTGACTGATTAAAGCAAGGTCTGCCCGTTGACAAGAACTGAAAATTCCATTGAAAATAAAAATGAGTGGTGTTAAAAATATTCCTAAAAGGTTCTTTAATAAAAAACCTTATCCTAATGGCCAATGGAATCAGTCAAAAAAATAAGGAGAAATGAAATTATACTATGAATTAGCGAATTTTCCTTTGCCAGATTCGATTAAAAAAATTCACCAATCATTCGCATTCATGGTAAATTTCAAATAAAAATTGATCACTTATTTCGCAGTAATATAAAATTGGTTCATGGATTCAAAAATGATAATGTTATATCTTTTTTAAGCATGAGAATGACACTATAAGTTAGAATCAATCAAGTGGTTGACAAATTTGAGAACAAATTGGAGATTTTGCCTGACGATTAAGCCGATTAAAATCTCTATTGATTTGAATTCAGTTGCGAATGCGTGAGAATAAGGAAATATCTTTCAAAATCTTTCTTTTCTTATTTGATTTCGCAAAGAAATCCTCTTCATCAAATAAAGTTAGAAGTAAAATTAAAAATATTCATAATAAAAAAATTTAGTTGAAATTGATTCTTAAGTTCTGCTTATACCTTCAGTAGATGCTGGCAATCCTGGATTATCACCTATCATCAAATGATTTCCCGGCAGAAATTTTTCATCCCATTAATAGCCAGCAACTTCGCCAAAAATGGTTGTAGTGGAGTCAAGAATTCACAACCTTAGAAGAAGCAAAACAATGTTTTAACGCAGCTGCATAAAATTTTAAATACTAATTTAAATTTTCGAAATTTAAATATTAAGCTTAGATAGCCGAAGATTTAAAGTTTCAACAACAATTGCAATAAAATCTTTAATAAATTACTCTTCTAAAAGAGCAAATAGGGAACCATTAGCATTTGTATCGATAAAAAATTTGGATTTACGCAATATGCCTTAGTTTGATTTCATAAAGCAATTACGGTTCACGAAAAGAGTGCGGCTGTTAACTAAAGATGAGAAACTAAAAAGAAACTAATGACGAAAAATTACTGAACCAAGTCCTTAACCCAATTTGTTTCGCAATAGAAAGTTGAATTCGCAAAGAAGAATTCGCATATTTCACTAAAATTAAGCAAAATTAGATTAGCAATTGAAGAAAGCATCTATCGTCTGAACTTATTATTTGAAATTCTTGATGAAAATTTGATAGTTATCAATGCACATAATGAAAAGCTCTTATCGAAACCTTTCTGTTATATAGCCTCAGACAACAATTTAATGCTTTAAAAAATATTTTAACCGCAATAAATAGCTTATTCGCTAATGACAAATTGTTTGTATTATTTGAAATGGATTAGCAGGACTGAACATTCATCCAAATTGCGCAATTCTGGGTGGAAAATGTGTAAAAAGAACTAGATCAAGCGAATGCAAAAATCTAGTTTTTCAAATAAAATGAAAACTTAAAGAAATGCTTTGCGCTTGGAGACGAGGATGCAAACATTAGTAGAACAAGAGTACTAAAGATTATAGTTAAGAGGATTTTTCACATAAGTTGAAATCGTATCTAAAAAATTTGGTGAACTTGGGAAAAAAATAATCCTTTAGTGATTGTTTTGGCAATGGTCAGCGATTTCATCCGACTATATGAAGGCCGATAGCTGGTTACATTATTTTTGGATTCAACCTGTTATTATATGCGATAAATTAACATTAAAAATTGAATTATTTTTATGCATGGCGATTTTTATGCACCTTTCAAAATCATTTTCTTAAAAATCATTTTTAAGAGAATTTCGAATCTTAAAAGTGCAAATTATTTTGATTACGCTTATATTAACTTAAATTTATGGCGATTTGATTACCTAAAATTGCAAAAACAGCAGCCAGTGATGGTTTTATATGGTGCTTATTAGAACTCATCCTTACCTATACAATATACAGGAATAAGACAATATCTGATTTTTATTAGCAAAATTTCATCCGGTTTATTAAGCTGCAATAATGATTACTGTGATTTTACTTGACTACGTTATTGTTACTCGATTTGACCAGAAAACAACTGGAAATTGATCAGTAGTTGTGAAAAGATTGCCATATTTGGAAAAAAGAATATAGTCTAAAAGAATTTGCACTCAGAAATCTTCAAATTGTCGAACTTCGCCTTCGGCAGTGGTTTACCACACTAATATTCATGTAGTCGCATAAGGTCAAGATGTCACCGCCTATGAAATGCAGTGATGACAATATTAGGAAGATTTATTTATGAATCTAAAATTACTAAAATTGTTAAAATTTTATAAAAAATAAAGTTTAAATCAAACTATCTTCAGTTATTGTTATTTATCGTGGTATTTCCTGAGCGAAACTTGGCTGGACGATACCATTAGTGATATTGAATTGAAATTTGATGGCTTAGAAATGATAAGAAAAGAATTTGTTAAAATTTTATGATATATATGAATAATTTAATATCAATTTATATCCATTTATCAGCATGGTTTCTGTGCAAAAAGCAACCACTTCACAACTACTAGATAATTTTTTTGCTTGATCAGAGTTTACTGACCGTAATGAAATGGTGACGACTATTTTCTCGATAAAGCCAAGAAACTTTTGGTACTTTTGTTTCGCATTGTTGACAATCAGTAATTATGGCATGGTGAGAAATTTAGATAAATGGAAATCATACTAATTCAACCGTATTTTCCAAACCATATGTGCCAATAATTTTCTTTTCGATTTAGATTTGCTCAAGTCGGGAATGCCTCAAGATAGTTGTATTGATCGCTTACTCTTTATAACATATCCTTATAATAAATGATATAATAAATATAATAATAAATAATGATAGTAAAGCCAAAGTTAGATCGGACCATTTATCTAATTTACCTGATGATAATAAAATACAAGAAGATCAGAATTGCTACATGGTTCCAAAAAAAAATATTACCATTCAAAGGTGAAATATAATTCAAGAAAATCCAATCATCCACTTATTAATTGACAGTTAAGATACTTTTAAGGTGTAGCAGCAAAGAAGTCCTCTTTAATGTTAGGTTAGGTTTCATGCTTTGATTTTCTTCTTCTAAAAGCTCTCACCATTACGCTTTAATTATTCGAAAATAAGTAGGAAAATTTTTTTACCGAAATGTATAAAGCATTTATTCGTGATCTCGTAGAGCACAGCACAATCTGTTATCCAACATATCGTATAAACTCAGGACCTGAAGAAATATTTTACACATTACTTTGCATACTGTCTCAATCTAGTAGTAGTATCCACTAATTATAAAGAAAATCTGAAACTTTAAAGTTTGGACTTACTGTGATTAAGGTCCCTGTATCAATATATCAATATGCAAAATTTTGCATGGCTTCATAAACTGGATTTGGTTCCAAGAAGCTATTTAGCTATGAACTAACAATAATAAAAGAGAAATAAGAGGAACATTTATTAACTACTGGAATGAACTACACCTTATGATACAATTTATTTCTCATTGGCGCATAGTCTTAAAACGAAATTAAACAATATTATTAAAAGTATTTGATAACTATAGCATAAGATTTAAATGATAGGTCGAAATAAAGGTTTTCATTCGCATAAAATTGATATTTCTATGCTTTTTTAAATGTTACATTTAATCTATAACTTATATTTAGCAGTAACTGTACTCCTGTTGTTTTTGTTGTTGTACGATGTTACAAATGCACTGCTATATGTTTGAACTTTGCTTAAATCAACGCTAGAGGTAATGGACTTAAAAAAAGTCACTTATACAATTATAGTCATATTTTATGTGGCCATATTTGTAGAATTAATGACCTCTCGCAGAATGTTTATAGTTGAATGCTAGAAAGTTTCATCAGATGTGGATGGACTCGTCATCAAAAGAACATACTAATGAAGATGCTATACTTGGTTATAAAGCAAGAATATATTTAAAAAAAGAATATTCAAGAAAAAAATTAAATAAATTTGTGTTAACATATCAAATTAATTGGCAGCTCAATAATTCAATTGAATTATATTGAAACTAATTGAAAAATAATGATCGAACGAAAATGCGTAATGTGATGAATTTTGATGAAGTGACAATTGAATTGCAATTTCGCAAAAAAGTGGTGGAGAAATTATGCGAAGCAAAATTAAATTAGGCAAATGGCAAAAGGTTTGCTAAGCAATGAACAACAGTTGAATGCATTCGCTAGAGGTATATTGAATTTGCCATGGCCTAGGCATTTCTATAGGAGATATAAGGTGAGACAAAAAATTGATCGGATCGCTTTAGTAGAATTTTTTCTGAGTCACTTTTATATAGAAATAAAGGATTTTTGCAAGAAGATTAGCTTCCATCAATGACAGAGTTAAGCCACGATACTGGTGATAATAATTTAGCAATAACCATACTCATTACAAGCGACATTTGATGGGGATGATTCGATTAAAATAAGAACTAAGTTGGGGCTAACTTGCAGTTGTACTAACATATATTTTCATATAAATTTCATATTTGTCAAATAAACTGAAAAAAATTTTGAATTGTAAGTGATAGAAAAATAAACAAAAGAACTTTATTTGTATCCTCACAGCGGAGCTAAGTAAACGAAATTAGATGCTAGGAAATTGCAAAGAATAGCATATCAGAAAGCTTTGCATAATGATTTTGCCATATTTCCTAAGTGATCCTTATTTGGCTTACTTTATTTGAGGATTCCCCGATTACTACTGGAATACTATATAATTTAATTTAATTTGTGCGTACACAATAGGCAACTTTCCAATTTATTTCATTTTATGTTCATTTATTTATTTATACAATAAAATTAAATTTTTTGCGATAAATCACTATGAGCCAGTGCGTAAATATTTCGCGATACATCTACTTCGAATGGTTCGTTCATACAATGCCATTTTCTATGCACTTCAATAAATAATTTATAAATTTTTTTTACGGCGATTTATTTCCAACATTTGTTCATATGTGGTTTGGTTTAATTAGTAATAAATTCATTCAATACATTTAAAGAAAGTCGGGAAAAGTGGATTTTGAAAGTTTAAAAATAAGTTAACAAAGAAGGAAAAGGAAAGCGCTTAAATCTAAAATTTAAGTTTACTTGGCAGTTCCATGAAATTTTTGAGAAATGCCCACGAAAAATAAAATCTTTTTCGTGAAAAAATTAAGCGACAATTTGGTCAAATAAATTTGTTTACATGGGCAATTTCAAGAAATTAAAATATGACTTTTATTGAGGCCAAGTATTATTCGTTCAATCATCTTTCTTATCTCTTGATGATTGATAATAATAAACTAAAAGGGTGTAGAAAATAATTTTTCAGTGCTAAAATATCACGAAAGAAATAAATTTATTAAAATAAATAAGGAAAAATTTAGACTTGGAGATAAGTGAAATCTATCTACGACATTAAACATCAAATATTTCATTTCATTAACCTATTAGGCAATAAATTTTGAGAAAATTAGGCAGCTTAATTATAATTATATCGTCAAATAATTTTTATTATATTACAATATCACAATATATAAAATCACAAAGATTAATTTAAAAAATTAGCTCCGCTTAAGTTTTTATAATTTATTAAACTACATATTATATATATATATAGAACCAATTATATATATATATATATAAACCAATGAATCACTAATCTAAATCACTGCATAAAACAAGCATCCAAATATATCTTTTCATTCGATGCCTCAACGCCTTCTGGTTAAAATGTAGCATCATATTTTCTTATGATTAATCTTTGCAGTGATTTAGACCAGTTTTTATAGCGAAACTTACAAGAGACATAGGGAGATTACCAGATTTGTGGTATTTTATTACAAAAAACTAAAAATTACTTTCATCACAGCAATTTCAACAACTGCAGTATGGTAGTTGTTTTTTATTTTCATGGAGCAAACATGAAGTGCAAGCATATATATATATATATATAAACATACATAAGATGCATATATTTTATTAAAAATTTGGCTTTTGTCTAAGTAACCAAAATGCACCTAAATGCATTTGTGCTTTCATTAACTTTTCAGTTCCCTTAATAGCCAATAAATATTTGAATAAAATTTTTCAAGTACTATGAAAAATCGGAAAAGAAAAGGCCAAGTTTCTAATAAAATCAATGAATTTTGGAGAAAGGCACAAATAATGAATAAATATATAAGTGCAAGCCTTCATGAATAAAGCAAAACCAATAAGAATTTTTTTATTGAAGAGTTTAGAGGTTAATAATTTTTTAGAAAATGCAACCTTCATTCAATCAGCATTGCCGAAGTATTCGAAATATAAATTTTTAATGCAATTTACTCAAAATATAAAAGCGATTTAGATTTTATCATTTCACAAAATATTCTAAAACTAGAGTGAGCAACTGAACTTACGATGCTTAACTCAAATCGAAGCAACATAAAATCATATTGACGATCATGTTTGGTAATAATTTATTGTTTAACAAAAAAATTTCTACTGGCCGATAATTCATGTTTCGTTTTTCGCAGCCAGAAGAAATGGGTTTACAAATGAAGAAAATAAATAAATTCGTTTTCAAGTAATCTCCAGAAGAATTAATATTTTTTCGAATTATTACGGTTCTTTATATACTTTTTATGCAAACCTATACTTTTTGCATCATAAGATTATAATAAATCATCTTATAAATATCAATCTTCGAACATATTCAATAAAGTTGAATGGCGATCTACTGCAGCTTTCATATTTCAGTTTAGTTCAGAAATGAAAAAAATCTAGACATTAACCACCATGTACCTAGTGATCCAAGTTCCTTTTCCTTTTCCGTATTGTTCAGCCATAATTTTAAGCACTGCACATTTCTGTTCCTCGAATAAAATATTCCGAATATGGAATTGAAACCATCTGAAATTATTTCATTTATTAACTATAGCTGAATTAATTAATTTTATAACCATCTGAACGTTAAACTTATTTTATTTATCATTTAATGAATATAAGAACATCTAGCTGATTCAACGAAATTTTCACTGATATGCATTTCCAGATAAATGTATATCAATTATACCTTATCGAGTAAAGTTGACCATTGACAGTTATATGAAGAGATTTTTTAAATGTTTTTTTCAATTCGGGTAATTTAATTTTCGAAGTGAGAAGTACCTAATGAATAATATTCCAGATTTTCGTGTTGATAGGCAATCCTTTGACTCGCTAACAAAAGTCCTAAGCATATGCCAGCAAGAACTAACTTCAACTAGCTTAGCCAGAAGTGGTGAGCAATATGCACTTATATAATTGAAGTTCTCTTTTTCTTTATTTGGTTCACTAAATATGCTTGCGAAATCACCACTTTTAGTGGTTAATGAAAGGAACGTTAAAGTAAAAATTATGATATTTCCAAAAAGATCAGTACCATCTTTTTTTTTCATCATTCAATTATTGCTGGAATTATTCACCATTATTAACAAGATTTCAGCAGTTTTTTCTCGAAAAATTGATAAACATCACTCTCTTTCCTCTGTGCTTGTGGGCCAGTATGGCCGATTCATGCCTGACATGAGGCAATTTGTTATTTAAAAATCCGGATAGCACTCGCCTTCTATTCCCAACTGAGCCTTCAGCTAGAATATCCTATTCGAATACCCATATATTTATCTCGCCCAAATAGCTAATAAGAAATGGTAAATTCTTAATCGGAAGCGGCAAATTCAAAAAAAATTGTTCCCAAACAAACTTCAAAAAAAATAAATTCATTGCATGAAATCTTTCACAATGAAGTGCTTTTTGCGTCAGAAGTTTTAAGTTTTAAGTTTTAAAGTCAAAATTTAAATTTTGCTTTAACTATCATAATTTAAATGAAATTTACTACAGTGCATTAAGTCTGAGCCTTGAATCCGAGCCTTGCACCATTGATATCAATTTCTTCTTTTCATTACTTTTATATCTTCAATTTCTACAGAAATATTTCATAACCGGTTTTATAATGGTTGACTTTTGATTATCACAATATGAATCTTCGTTTTATTAATTCAACAGATAAAACTGGTTGATGCTAAAATTGTAAAGAAAATGGCTGGGTAAACATCAACATTTTGTCGCCCATCGTTCCGCTCGACAAACCACTTGTTAGTTCTTAACTGTAAAATAACTGCTTGAATTTTGAAAGTAGAACAAAACTCACAAAATACAAGTATCATTGCTCTCTTAGTTTGGAAACATTCAAAGCATACTGAGAAATTCCCAGAAATTTCTGGGAAATAATAAGAATTCTGAATTGGAGCCTTCCTAAGCATCCTAATAGATTTCGATTCGAAAGCTATAATTTTGTCGATTCTTTCGACCTTTAAAATTTTTCCATCATTAATTGTAGTTTTTAGGCTTGCAGTGATCCACAAATCGATCCTCATTTATTCATAAAATCTTGTTTGAGAAGTTCCAATTGCAATAACATTTAGTGCAAATTGATGATCTTATATCCGAGAATTATGCACTGTTCTCTCTGCTAATGCTATTTCGAAGTTTAAAATTTCTAGTTTCGGCTTAAAAAACTGGTATTCCTATTTTGAAATTGGTCAAAACGATAGCGAAACTTCAGCTTTTCTTTTCCAGTCTAAATTGAATTTATTTTCAGTGCAAATTCCAGTTGCTATTCTTAATTTTCTTTTTATCAATCAAAAGAGATGAACAAAATTTATTACACAGTTTTCAATGTGTTTTTAATGTTTACCGTTTAATGCTATGATGATAATTATTTATGCACCGCCTCGTTCCACGAATATCACTATTTTCTCCTTAAATAGTCAGAAACCTATAGGTAATTTTGTAATTTCACTCAACATGGCGGTGTATCTGGCTGCTTATTCTGCTATCGGCATATCAATTTTCAGCTTCATGTTATGCGTATACTTTCTCAGTAACTTGACTTATAAAATTGGATTGATTAATAATGAACTTGAGCAGGAAATTGGCGAGTTCCGACATATGGAAATCCATATATGGTATATTTATGCCATTAAAAGTGGCCTTTTGTCCTATATATATTGCTATTTATTATGAATCATTTATTTAAATTCTTAGAAATTTCAAAAATCTGAAGATGTGGTAAAAGCTATTCGAATTGAGACTAGAATAGCAAGACTTTTTTAGGAGTGAATATCGAGGCAAGCAGTTCAGGCAATCAGCTGTAAAGGCGAGAGTAGCTCGACAAGCTCCAGGCCAATGCGTTTGTAATGTAAATAATAAATGCCCACCAGGTCCACCAGGACCTCCCGGCATTCCAGGATTAGAAGGCACACCAGGTAAAATTAAACTCATTTAAATAATCATAAATAATCATTTTAATAATCATTTTCTGAAAATTTCCACCATAATTATTAGAAATAAATACAAATACAATTTCGATGTGAATTAGGGTTTATTTGCCAGGCTTTCACTTTAATAGGCAGGTAGTTTAGGGATTTTAAGCAAAATCATGCTATGACAGGTTATGGCAAAAGTTTTAACACACAGTAAAATAATTTTATTAATGTTTGTTATTAATTTGGACCGTTGGTTTTTCTTTATTTTTTTCCCGCGTTTAAATATTTTATAGGTTGTTTTTTGTAGCTCAAATAGGTCTCAGTAGATAAACCTGAAGATAAAAAAATAATTAAATTCTATTTTTTGATTGCACTACTATTACCTTCGTTTTGCCAAAACAGTTCTGCTCCATTTAAAAATTTATCAATTAAACACTTGAGGTTTCAGATTATCTTTCGTAATTTTTTCTTGCTAATTCATGATCTAAAAAAGTTCATTACAGGTCTTCCCGGATTACCAGGATCTCCTGGCTTGCCTGGCAACTTCCCACCGATCAACTACAACCATGAAGGTAATTGTCGAGTGTGCCCAAGTGGTCCATCGGGACCTCCTGGACCAGTGGGAAGCCCAGGCAGTCCAGGGCAAAATGGCCCTCTAGGACCAGCTGGGCCTCGTGGACAAAACGGCAACATGGGACCACCAGGACCGCCAGGGATGTCAGGGGAAAGCGGGAAATCAGGGATTCCAGGGATGCCGGGTGCGGCAGGTTTACCAGGTTCACCAGGGGGAAAAGGTATGGCAGGACCAAAGGGTCCACCTGGTCCACCTGGCCCTCCTGGATCACAACCTCAAGTAGCAAATGCTGGTCGTCAAGGCAGCCCAGGGCGTCAAGGGCCGCCTGGCCAACCTGGCATGCAAGGGCCCGATGGAATGAAAGGAGCCACAGGGCCACCAGGCACTCCAGGTGCACCTGGAGAAGATGCAACATATTGTCCATGCCCAGGCAGAAGAGTGGCAGTCTCTCTTACAACATAAAAAATCCGAAGAAATTCCGAAACCTTTATCCGAGGTTGTAACATGCCACTCGAATCTTCATTTCCACAATCCATCATGATAATTAATATTTTTATGCGGCCAACGATAAAATGAAGTCAACCTGCTTTTCTGGTAAATTTCTGAATATTTCAATTTCTTTGCTGCTAAAAAATATTGATATCTTTAATTCTTCTTCTCTATTCTTATGTATGGTATCAGTAACTCGAATAAATAAGTATTAAATAAGTCATAATGAACAAAATCATATGAAATTTTTCAAAGCTTCCATCCACTGAATGGTTTCTATAGTTTTAACAAGTCATGATCCACTAATCGCATCAAAGCAAAATTCGATAAAATTTTTTAAAATGATAAATGACAAGAATTTATTTATAATATTTTGAATGAAACAAAAATATTTTGATAAACTAATTTGGGCTCAATTTAAGCTAGTAGGAGGCAATCTTTAAATAAATAGTTACAGCAAAATAAATTGATAATAAATACCCGCATGCATGTGATGTCCTATCCGCATGATGCTTTACCTTAAGCTTAAAGAAAAAAAAAACTTTTATTTCACCGAAAAATGCGGCTCATAAGGTAAAGCAACATCTAATCTATCCTTTTTGATTCGACTTAATGACTACTAGAAACGAGATCCCTTCGCTAGCCACTTGGTAGTAGATCATTTTTCATATTTAATAACATTTTTATTGCCACTAACGAGACGAATGCATAAAGATTAACTTTAATCGAAACCTTTGCTACTCGACCATTATTTAAACAGAATTTTTCAGTTAATGGAATTTAACATCAAACAAATTTATGCTGTCCGTTCAATATTTATTTATTTATAGAATCTTGCATTTTCGTATTCTTATTTCTTCCCACAAACTTATCCTTAAGCCACTAATAGTTAGCTTTTTCTGGCCTTTGTACTCTGAAATCATAAAATAGGTTTCAGTTTATCAAAGCCACTGGAATCCCCAAAAGACAATGTTGCCTTTCAAAAAATTCTGCCAATTCTGAATCATTTTAATTGATAGCAGATCAATAAAAGCATTAACTTGGACGACTATACAAAAAATAAACGAGTAAGTAAAGTAATATGCCATAGAAATTCATGGTCTATGAAACTTAAATATGCTTTTATTATTTTATATTAGTATTATGAAAAATAAATAGATATATGAACTTATATGAACTTAAGTATATAGAAACGTGGCAACAAATTCCAGGATAACATCAGAGACAGAGATCTCTGTCCAGAAGAGCGCAGTGTTAGAGCTAAGGTACTGAATCTTCAAAATCTTCGAGGTTGAGGATGACTTTCACCATACACATGGAAAAGAAAGGGGAAAAGAGAAAGGAGGGACTTTCGTCCAAATGTTCAATACGATATCAATGTTTGATGATTTTCGTAGATCAATGTTTGATGATTTTATTCAAGATTTTATTCGCATATACAAAAATATATTCTTATTCGTCAGCTATTCTTCTTACTATTTTCAACCTTATTTTTTTCCAGAAATTGCGAGAAAAACATATATATGAAAAAATATTTTGCAACATAAGTTTAAAGAAAATGAACAAAATTGTCTTTTAAATTGTTCCACTTAAGGTTACTTCGCAAAAATTTTTTTTTCTTTGGTACATTTCATTTCCATTTATTAGTTTTTACATTTTTTTATAGTTGCACAGGTTTTTCTTTAATTTTTTTCCAACTGATTGTAATTTCCTTCGTATTTTCGTTTCATGCAAATATATATGAAAACCGGAATGAAATGCTTTTATAATAGTTGAAAATTGCTTACATAAGTCAATGGCACATATTCGCGGCCGTCGCAAATTAAACAAATTAGACCTTTTTTTTACCATGAGAACAAGTTCTAAGTTTTGACAAATCAGTGAAACTGATGAAACTCTTTATAAAATCGGATGACATTGTTGGGTAATAAGTATCTGTTTTTTGCCATTTATTTTCACTGGGTCTACAGGTTATGAGAATGAAGCTCTTGCAAGGGAAACATTTAAAAGAAATGTAGCTTTATTCCCGGATTTCATGAACAGCTTTTCTTCAAACGATAGAAATGAAAATTATGATGGTTTGAAGCAGTACATCATTCCACAGTAATGACAATAAAACATGAAATATTGAAAACAATTTAGATTTCGCTATTACCATTAGTCGCTAAAGAATGTGCTTCGTTATTTAATAGTGATCGTATGAGCCATCGAAAATATGTAAAATTTACCGAAAATTCATAGCATTCATAGAGAAGTTAGAAATTTTCCTATCGAATTCAATTTTTTATGCATTTTGATTTTCCGCTATTTTATCAATATACTCAGAGTAATATCAGATTGAAAGTGCAGATTTTAATAAGTTTGCAGAAAAAGCGGAATATGATTTTTTGCCAGTTATTATGTGAAGCTACTTGTGGTCAATATTTATTAGATATTTTCCATTGATATAATTTTTTAAATATGTTGCTTACCATTTTTGATAAGGCTAGCTCTGAGGTCGATTCCCCGCAGGAGTAAATCTTCTCTGCATTTCTATCGTCAAGGGACTCCCTGACATATTGCCCAATGCGACAAGCCAGTGAAGCGAGTTTAACTAGTAATATAAATAATAACCGTGAAATAAATAATATAAATAATAATTAACTAGTAATGGTGAGTACTCTTAAAAAAAAGATCGTGATTTTTTAAATATATTGCTCATCATTTTTAGGTTGGCTCTACTGGCTGTTAGAATGGTCAAAAATTTTGGCTTCCCTGGAGTCATCTGGCAGTATAAATATGGTCTAGCATCCGAATTTTTCAATCACAGATTCATTCTTGACAACGGCAAAAACCAAATCCTCGCTTTTCAAAATCATAATCAAAACCATTGTTTCACTGGGCCAACCTGCATCTGATCAGATAAAGAATGCTTTAATAAATATACGAATTGTGTCATTCATTTGCCCTTTTTTTCTTTAAGGGTCCTCACCATTGCTGGTTAAACTCGCTCCACTGGCTTGTCACACTGGACAAATATGCCAGGTAATCCCTTGGCGATACAATTACCGGTGAGTCGCCAGTATCATCCGGATTTCTGGAAGTTTTACTCCTGTGGGGAATAGAACCTCAGCATCAGCTCTAAATTGAGCAACAACCCCCATTAAGTTTCCCCTCCCTCCCCACATATTTTCTCATATAAGAATGTTTATAAGATCTGAATAAAATATATACTTTGATTTAAATATTCAGTTTTTCTATATCAACATTATAAACTATTGTATTTGTCATGATTAGTAGTGAATAATCGAGTAAATCGTTTTAAGTTTTTGTAAATCATTTGGCGTAGAGTAATGATTCACATAAACCCTCCGGGTTCCATGAAACGATATGTGATATTTACTTTTTTTTCGAGTGCAAGAGCTGAGCGATGAGACAGTTTTGCTAAATTGTTTAAATTTTTTGTCCTAAAAATATATTTTCTGGCCCTCGTTTTTTATTGCCCTCGTAGCATATATTATTAATTGGTTTAATTAGCCAAGTTTTAAAATAAAATTTTGGTTGTGCAGCATCTCATACCTATTTTACAATATATTCAAAGAAGGAAACTAAAGTACCAAAATATATTCGCGTGGCAGGCGATAAATATTTCTCTAAATTTTTATGCAAATTATTCATTTACAATAAAACTGAACTGATACACTAATTAACAAGAATTTTAGTTAACGATTAATTAGTTAATTTTAGTTAAAAAAAAAATTTAATGGATGGCTAGTGATGAGTAAAGTGATGAATAATTTATTTATTCACACCACATAGAAAAACTGATAATTAAGTTCACCTAAATAATAATAATATATACATTTTATCTAATAAGTAATTTATTTTTTCATTTATATATATTATCTTTATGCTTAAAATAGAGTAAAAATTGTAGGCAGAAGTTTTAGCAAAGATCAGAAAATTTAAGCTTATCAAATCCACTGTGATTCAATGAACTGAATGTTTTTAATATCCATAAACTGAATTATTAAAACCTAGTACAAAATATTATTAATATTATTAAATACTGAAAAATTTTTATTACTTTTTAACAAAAACACAGAAAAAACAAAAAAATCCAACAAATCAATAGTTCCAAAATGATAAGCGATTTATTCGTTAGTGACAGGCCAATTAATTCTAAAGAAATTCAAAAAGCTTGTTGCGCCGATGTGACTTTCTTACGATCTTTCTTCGACATAAATAGCATTTCAATCTCTTCGATATTATATCCTTTCGTTTCTGGTACAAAAATATATGAAAATATGAAGGTGATACATGTTATACCTGCATAAATGAAGAAAGCACCTGGAAATAATAAAATATTTCTCTTTTCTTTTATAATTTAATTTTTATGAATGATTTAATAATTTTCAAAATATTGTAAATTAATAAATATGCATTAGTTGAACAGATAGTCTATTCGCATCCAGAAAAGTTAATAGAATAAAATAATGATTATAAAAAGCCGTATAATGGGGATAGAATGGCTCAGTGGATTAATGCTCAATTGGGAGCGCCGATGCTGATATTCGATTCCTCGCAGGAATAAACCAGTAAGTCTGGGTGATGCTGGCAACTCACCTGTATTTCTATCGTCAAGGGACACCCTGGCTTATCGCACAATGCGACAAGCCAGTGGAGCAAGCGACCAGTAATGGTGAGAACTCTTAAAAAAAAGGTTACAAACCGTATTTTGTAACAGCTTCAGTGAGAGTTAGAAATGTTAATGAAATAAAAAGATTGAATATCCAGTTTGTACAGGTAGATAGGGAGCAACACGTCCCTCTAGCCCAAGTTGGATAAAATTCTGCATTCAGTGCCCATGGTAAAGGCCCGAAGCCTATAAAAATTAAATTTCAAAATTTTCGAAATTTCAAGATTTTAAAATTAAAATTTCCACATTTTTTTCAATTTTTTAGATGAATTATGCAATTTTTAAAGTTTCCTCCAAAAAAATTGCCTCCTCTGAAAAATATAAAAATCTCATTTCTATATTTTTACATTTTTATAATTTATATTTCGAGTATTGTTAACCACCAATTTTATTTTTTCAAATAATGAATCAATTTAATTAATTCTGTTCTGTAAAATGAAAAAACAAATATATTGAACATCGTACCGATCGCAAAAAATACAAGGTATATAAGCATTACAATAATTGGTAAGATCGTATATTTTGTATGACAATAATTGTCAGCCCATTCATGATTCGAATCAATTAATTCAGCTGAACACGGTCCATAGGAAGCAAAATTGTTATCAACTTTGCTAAATGGCGCACAAATTCTGAACGATAAGTTTTCATCAAAAAGAGCAAGGAAATTAAACTATATGAACCTCCAATTGAAAAACCAACCCTGCTCCTGGTACTTCCTTGGGCTCGCAGAAACCACAGTGTTCATCAGTGACACAAAAATCGCAATTGCTATAAAAAAGGTAGAATGGAATAAAAGGAATTTACATTATTTGATATTTATAGTATTAATTTATATCAATATAAAAACCTGAATTTAAAATATTGACTACCGGACCTGTAAAGATTGCAACGTGCTGCACCATGACCCAACTCATTATTAAGAGCTGTTATATTATACGGCATGACTTTTGCAGATTCATTGTTGATGATAACAAATGCAGTACCCATTGAAATTAAGGAAACGATAATGCCTGCGACTGAAATCAGTAATAATACGCGCCTACCGATTCTTTCGATAGCATACAGTGGAACGAATGTTGCAAAGAAGTTTACAGCTGGAATAGATATTTCTTTTTGACTTATAATTTTCTAGCAAATGAAGACGAGTTTTATATTCCCCGAACAACAAGTTTAAGCAATAAATTGAATAATTATTAAAATAAAAGCTTTTTTCAATAAAATTTTGTGGAAAATTCACCTGAAATGCAGACAGAAATCCAGATAGTTGTCTGAATATCTCGAACACCAGAAGATCGAATAATTGTACCCGTATAATACCTAGAAATATAAGGTTATGGTTATTTTAATTAGGTATATTGGGTTCACTAGGGCTGGGCTTCTTAAAATTTTCTAAATTTTTTTTTTTAATTTTTTATTTAAAAATTTTTTTTTCTAAATCTAAAATTTTTTAAAATTTTCCCATTCATGATTATTTGAACTATTGGCGAGGTGAAATATAAAAAAATCCCTTCTCACTGCTTGTGGGTGATAGGTCACCTTCAACTTCGAGTCCTTTGCCAGGGGCCTGATATTGAGTTACAGATAAGTTTCCAGAGGGTCTCGTATGTAGAAAATGAGGACCAAAATACTTTAGATGGTAATAGGAATACCAAGGGCTGTAACCTTGAGACTAGAAAAATGATTTCAATAGATTCCAAGAACAACAGAACAAGAGAGATTTCTCTCCAGATCAGCGTATTGCAAGGAACAGCTAAGATACTGCGCAGAACGTCTAAATTTCCATGCTTCTGGTAGAAAAACCGAGGTTGAAGATGACCTTACCATCCACAAGGGATAAGAAAGCGATTTATATATAAGCTCTGAACCGGCTTAGTGTAGTGATTAAAGCGGGCTAATATGGAAAGCGAGAAGAAAAGTTGAAATCGAAACTAACCCATTATATTTCTGTTGAGGACCTTTGGGCAAAAGACTCTCTGAAAACCGGTGTCCTACAGTTATGTCGCCTAGGATATTGCCCAGATTAATAAGCTCCATATTATATCTAATAACAAATGTTAACTGCTGGAACTATGCCAGGTGTTATAGGACTATAAAAATAGTATGGCATTAAAAGAGTTACTAGAACAATACATAGATAAGGCAAGATAACCTGGAATTGATAAACCATTACTACAGCAATAGACCTAATAAAACGAATTATAGGAAATGTTTAAAGGAACTAATAAAAGACTTGCATCCACATTAATTGAGAAACAACAAGTCACTCAACAGTTCAACATAGAATAAAGGTAACTGCTGTCTTAACTGGGAATAGTAAAAATGCTACCAGAAATATACTGGAATATACGCAAAAGTCTTCGACAATTCTTACTGCCACAACTTCTGAAAATGTAGGGACGTAAAATCGAGAAGAATAGCAATGCCTCATGTCGCCCTGGAAAATGAGGCTGGAAAATAAGATCGCAGCATAACGCAAGGAAGTGGTTAGATGACAAAATTAAAGAATGATGTAAAGATTAAAAATAGGATCCGGATGCAAAAATTAAATTCCATTGGCCCTAGAAACTGCTAAATAAAGGCTTACAGCACCAGGCTAAGAAGATGTGCTTGGAAAGCAAAGGCCAAAAGGATGAAAGGATTCTCCAAAGGACCATTAAAGGACCAAGCTATACTTTCACGCAGGTGCATCTACAACTTAACGATTGTTCGGGGACCGATTCTCCTGACCTATGAAAAAAGACAATGCAGGACCTTTTTCTTTCTCTGCTGGTTTTAGATATACCTGATAGATATATTTATTCAAGCAATTCCATTAGCGGATAAGGTGTAGCAAAAATTTTTGTCGCAAGATGGAAAATCTGCTTTGAAATACTTAATCAAAAGATAATTCAACACGACTCTTTCCAAAGAACTCAGTTATTTGGATCTGTTCAATGCCGAACTATTGTTTCTCATTCTCAATCTAATCTTCTCGTTGAGCCAATTTAAGCTGAGTAAACGCTAATTTTGCGTGGGCAGAAATTCTTCCTTCTTGACAATCAGCATGCAATAATATTCAAACAATAATATTCTATAATTTGTGTGTGGAACTACATTATGGTTTTCAGGAGAAATTCTTCATTTTTCAACAACTAATGCAAATATTTCAGACTACATTCATCATTCATTCATCGCCTTAAAGAAGACATTGCAACCTAGAAAGTCGTTGAAATCTCTGTCGTCTTTCAAATCTAGAAATCAATTTAGGTCAAAAAATCCTGATAAGTTTGATACGCATATTATAAGGCAAACAATCGACTTTCCTTCAGTATTCTTCTCACATCTTTATACCATTTGCTACATACCACCGAAAAGTGTTTTAAAAGAGCCATTTCTACCTCAAAAAATACATTTTCTAGCTTCCGCTGCAAAAATACAATATTACAACTGAATATCTCAACTCAGTTATCGAGATGCAGATTTGTCTTTAACCAATTTCGATTCTACAAAGCAAGGCTAGTCCACGAATTGCTTCCAGCGTCCGTTTTGTAAACTTCGATCGAGATATATTCTGGATAAGAAATATAAAGTTTACTATTACGACTAGACCTGCAGAACTTTCTAAAATTTCTAAAATCTCTCTCGTAATCATGTGAATAATTGATAAGGACAGTTTATGTGTATAAATATAGATATGTGGGAGCAATTTATTATTTTTATTCATTGTTGCGATTCAAGGTGACTATTTCGTTTTATGCTGGTTTAATCCAGCTGTTCAATGTCACGTCATGCATTTGTGCCTTGCATACCCTAATTCAATTGGCTTTATAGACAAACTCAAATTTTCATTTAATTTGATGTTAGCTTGGTTAAAATGCAGAAAATGTTGCCGGTAGCATCGTTTTTCAATTATTGATTCATTTTTGTTGAGGGTAAGAGCCGAATCTTTCTCTTTCCATATAATAATCTATTTTACCTCTTATAATAACCCTTCTTACACATGATATTATATAGGTAAAGTAATAGGCATATACTTACATAATAGTATTAATTCCAGCTAGCTGTTGGAAAGCTTGAAGACTGCAACCAATTATTAAAGCCTTGCGGACATGTTTCGTTTTTAATATGCAAAGAAGTGTCGACGAATCTATAATGAAGAAAGAAAATTATTTATTTATATATATTTGTAAAATTTCTATTTACAATTATATTATTATTTCATATAGTATTAATTAAATAATTATATCTAATCGCTAATTTGTCATAGTAATTAAATTACCTCCAACAACTTTTTTCGATGTTTCTTCTTCCTCGCATGCTTCAGATATTGCTTGTAGTTCAAAATTTACCCATTCTATACTTTCCGCATAGATACGTTTTAATACCTGCCATTTTTGTTGGCAAAAAATTTAATTTATAAAATAATTTATTTTAATGAGATAGATTTGAGAATTTTGATTAACAATTATTTAATAGCCTTAAAATGCTCTACTTTTTCAGCATCAAGTTTTTTTCCATGACCATATAACCATCTTGGACTTTCCGGCAAAAAAAGGAAGCCGAAAAATTGAATGATGGCTGGAACAGCTGCAAAAGCAAACATCAAGCGCCATCCTATGTTTATTGGATCAATATATGAGAATAATCCTGAAAAGTGTAGATTGATTGCCTGTTAATGGTAATTTTTAAGTATCCCACCTTTATATTCCCCAAGTCATTATTCTCCAATTCTCGATGATAATTTCCTTGCATAATTTGATTTTATCTTCATGAAATTGCATATAATTGCAATATATTTCCAAAACCTGCAATGATGTTTGATGCCATCAATCCGAAAGTGATCATCAGTTGAAACGATGTAAGAAGAAGGCCTCGTATATGTGATGGAGCTATTTCACCAACGTAAATTGGTACTGTCATCGATGCGAATCCTGAAAAATTAGTGCATTATAAAGAATGCATAAATTTAATTACTTTTAGCTATTCAGACGATGCTTCTTTCTTAGCTTAATAATGCGTTTATCCTCCTGTTTAATATTTCGTAATTTTCTTGATTATGAAATCTGCTTATTTCTTCTTTTGATAAACCTGCCCAAAAACCAAAATCCAGGTGGCTGCTGGAGACCCACTTATACTTTCCCCATATAACTCAGTAGTGACCTCGTTATATTGGCTTCTTCCTATGTTCATGAAGTTCCTTACCTGATGGTGCATGCGACAAATATGCAAACCGAATTTCGTAAATTTGGGAATAATTCATTGGAAGTTTGGAAATTAATGCTCGAGCCAAGATAATTGCTTGAGATCTGATAATGAAGACGGCTCAGTGTAGACGCTATGAGATTCTGGTCCAGCAGTAGCAAACTTACTAGTATCAGACGATGACTTTCATACTTTGTTCAAATATCAACTGAACATCTCTTGCTTTCTCCCTTCCTTTTGTTTATACCTAGCTGGGAGCTAGGTGTATCATTATGGTGCTTCGATATTTAAAGGAAACATCTTGTTTAATCTTGAGCTTGATCCACTGTAATTGAGTGGAAGCCAGTTAATGGCCATATAGTCCATTTCAAAGAGAAGGGAAGTTTTACAGCATCTCGTTCATCAGAATGTATATGCTTTTTGTGCGAACGATCATGATAAAGATTTCGAAACTTCAGCTGCCAACACTTCTCACGAAAAATGGCATTGTTATAGTTGAGAGAGATTGGAATGCGCACATAAATCAAATGTTGCTACTGTAAACTTTACGAATATGGCATTGGGGTGCCGTGTGCGAATGGAAAATTTTTTTTAGCATATTAGACATCAGGAATTTTCATCTTCTTTCCGCTGAATATAGTTATGAGTCCTGGCCAAGCTAGATTCAGAGGCACGGATATGCTGGACCCACCGACATTATGTTTTGTTGACTTAAAATTATAGAAAATTAAAAATTTAAATATTGAAACAATTAGAAAAATAAGAAATGCAAGAGAGGCAGTTCAGAATGTTAGACACATTTTGAAAAATACTATTAAAAACTGTGAAAAGATGCTAGAAAAAATTTAAAAATATAATGAAAACTCTGAGAACGTTAGAGCGATTTTGAAAAATCAACTTGAAACGTTGAAACAATTAGAAAAAAAACAATGCTCTTACTTTCGACTCATTTCAAACTCAAAGAACTGCGCTTTAGAAGAAGATGGAATGCAGGTGTTGCAGATTCGACTCATAAAAGCATTTTGCCAGCATACATCGGCATTGGTACGTGTATATGGGCATTAATAGATCCTTTCGAAGTAAAAACTCGCTTTTCCAATTATAATATTCAACTATGCGACAGATTGTATTATGGATACCACTTGCAGACATTCAACAGACACGCACGTACAGAGTACGTATCAGATCTTGAATATGCAGTTTTTTTTGCTGAATTGTGAAGGAATGCAAGATATGCAAAATAACATATCGAAAACTGCAGCAATAATCGGACTCAGAATCAATATAAATTAAAAATCTTTGTTTTTATACCTATTTTTAACAATGTGTCACGAGTGGAGAAAATGGTCTTTGAATATATTGGATCCATTCTTGAAAGTAAAAATGCAGCTCAAATAACTAGAATTTTTTTTTTATCTGGCGAAATCTTTATAAAATCCCCACAAAATCACGATAAAAAAGAAAGCTCGCTTCTATCTGATTGTAGTGCATTTTGGTTGTAGAGCTGCATGGCCTATGAAAATGGAACAAATTAAGAAGCCGCTCACGTCTGATCGTTCACAAGGCACATCTTACATGCTCAAAGGATGGATAAAGTCTCAGCTATTTAATATTCTAAAAACTGTTCACAAGATTACCATAGAAATTCTTCGTTTTCCACTGCACGAATTGAAATATATCTCCTATATGCTAAACCCTGCGATAGATAGCGTCAAAAGCAAGGAGAACCAATTAAGATCAGAAAGATTTCGAATAGATTTCGAAAAGATTTCGATATATAGGCTTGAACGGTAAAAAAAGGAGTGTCTTCTTTTAAGGCATAGCATTGGATCGAGTGGTCTGCAAGCTCCTTACTGTTGAAACTACAGGAATCAGCTTAACCAGTAATGCTGCGAACTGTTGAGAAAGGTCCTTTTATTTTGATATTTTTGTTGGGAAATCATTGCTTTTATATAATTGCTAAGTCCAAAATAAATTGCAAATGACCTCGACCCGTAAAGAATAAAAAATTTGGTGGCGGCAGTATTCCAACCAGTTCTTTGCCAGATTGGCTTTATTTTTCAAATGTTTTCGTTCATTTGTTCATGAGCAAGAAAAATTGCATAAATTTTCAACTTTTCTTCACCTATAGCAATACCAAGTAACAACCGTCCAAACAGCAATGAGACTTTCTCGGGAGCCATTCCACATATTATTGCTCCAACTCCAAATACGATGCTAGATAAAATGATCATTTTTTTTCTTCCATATCGATCCGAAACTTGTCCAGCAAATAAGGCACCAATCGATGCAAAACCTATATTTAATAAAATTTAGAAGAACAAAACAAAGAAAATATGCTTGGAAATCGAACATAAAAAGCAAGTTACTCGTGTTATCAAAAAAGTTCAAATTACAAATTATAAGTATTTAAAAGCAAAACATAATACAAAATCTTTTTATACCTGGCGTAATACTAACAATGAGCTCCTTCCACAGTGAAGACATCGGCTTCATACCGTCATTCTGCGGCACATATAACATTGTACCAGACACTATACCAGTATCAAAGCCGAAAAGAAAGCCACCTATGACAGCCATAATAGAAAGATTTATAACATAATAACTCGTTTTTGGTTTCCTTTTTGGCATAGGCCTTCTCGAATCAAGATTTGCCACCTTAATTTCATTAAATTTGCAAAAATTGTTGTAAATATCATATCCTCTTTATAATTGGCTAGAATGATACCGAAAGCAATTATTTACTAACCAATTATTTTTTTGCAAAAGATTTATGATTCATATGGTAATTTTTCATACTTCGCTAGTTTGTCATGCATTTATCGCCGCAATTTTTATTTTACTTCTATAAGTAATATACGCCATTACGCAGCGGTGGGTTATGCTAATTTAAGAGAAAAAGATAACATACCACAGCAACTTGGACCATTTTCTATTCTTGAAAAAATATAATTGATATAAAAACGATGAGCAATAACCACAAATTCGTAAGTAAAATGAACTTAAATTAGAATTATTTCCTTTTATATATGAAAATTAAAAAAGGTAGTTTTGCGTCAAGTTTTTTTTATTCGAAAATGAATTTTTGATCATCAAATTTCAGACAGCATCAATGATTTCTTTTTTTTTGCGATTGCACGCGGTTTTCTCATTAACATTGCTTTCAGGAACTATGTGCATGTGTGGGAACCCTTCTTATTTTCGATGATTTTCGTGAGGAGTTTAATTATGATCATTCATTTCATATAGCATAGAAATAAATCCTTTAATCTGCGCTGATGATCCACCTATCGCCATGTGATTCCTGGCAAGAATTTATAATCGCATTAACAGCCGGCTAAGTTGCCAGATTTGGTATATGGAATATCAAATGATGAGAACTAGCCATATGATTTTATACCAGTTAGAATCTCTATTTTTGATTAGTTTAAAATGGAAAACCTAAAGGGTAGCAAAATCAAGAAATAATTTTAGATAAATATCTCATTTAGTGATAATTAAGCAAAATTATTATAGATAAACGTTCTCATTCTCGATGTGCCATCTTGCAAACTCAAAACCCGCCGGTTATAGATATGTCTTACATTTTCATAGCCAACAAATTCTATATTTTCATAAAAAATCTCGAAGCAATTTTCAATAAATATTATTGCTTGAGCAAGATGTCGGCATAATAAGGCAATCGATCTGGATCTTGTATTAATCGATAAATCAGAGAACAAAAACTTTTTTTGCCAAATTTCCCCAAATATTATCAGAAAACCTTAAGAAATCATATGATTCTTCATGAATTCTTTTTTCGAAAAAAAATGATTTTTACAAAATAGCGACCACATTTCCATCGAAAATAGCTCATGAAACATAATTCATGTGTCAATTTACGATTTTTTTTCCTTTCACCAAATTTCGACCCTTAATTAATTGAAACAATGCCACAAAGTGATCATAATTCGTTAAAATTTCACTAAATCTTTTTATTTATAATTGTTACTATTTTTATCAGTAATGTTATATTCAATCACTTTTAAACTATTGGATGTTTAAGTTTAAACAATTTTATGTTTTTATATATAATTTAATAATTTCCTAGAGAGCAAAAAATTCCTTTAAGGCTTAAATCCAAAGCGACTAGAGAAGAACGAAGATTTATTTGCTTAATACCAGGAATTAATAAGTGAAACTCATTAATCCGAAGAACTTATTCTGAAATACGACAATAATAACTATACTTTTCGCCATTATTAACATATTTTTCCACTTTACAATATTTCTGAAACCATTTATATACCATAGGTTTCCAAAAGTACTATTTTGTAATATATTGGTTTGCCAGGCAGCTATATAGCTCTCTCTCTCTCTCTTGGTACAAACAAACCTTTCAACATGAGTAATATATGGGCAATGTGCATATTTTTATCTCCAAATGAGTCTAACGAAATGGTATCCCACACTTATAATTAATGCAACCAGCCAAAATATAATAATAGAAATAATATTAAAAGTAATATTAGAAGGTAACAATGCTTCTATGACACGTTTCATATGATCAAATCTTACACTACCAAATCCTGTTACCAAACGTTGTACTGTGAAATTTTTTCTTTGAATTAAAATCTTTTTTTTTGTATAATACATAAATAAGTAAAATAAATAAATAAAATAAGTGGACTATCTTGGTTATGCTGGTGTTAGTGCTTTGGGAGGAGGGATTTTCGTATTCAAGTTTTTATAAATTTGATATGTTGGTGTGGTTTATTTTCTGGCCAACTGTGGCTTTTAGGAATTTTTATTAAGGAGTTCGCTTGGCGACAGGTGTGCCATCAGCAACACGTGGATTTGTTAATGGCAGTTTTGCTCCTGTAGAATTTAAATTCTTATCTCTTAACACAGTAAATTGAACTCATGAATGTTATCTTGCCTTGTCTCTTATCATATCTCATAATCTCTTATTTCATACCAATTGGTACCTGATATCAAAATTTTATAGCAAGTTTTATTAACCGCAATTTTATTTTTTTCATCTTATAACAAGTTTTTTAACAACTTCTTTCGATTTCATCGAATTTAAAATGAATGAATGTTGAGAAAATGCAGAATGCATTTTTTTGCGAAGTCTTTTTACAAATTTTTTAAGAAAAATTTTTCATCAAGTATTATAAGTGAAAAGCTCAACATTTCTGGTTGGGATCACTCTGCTGACTTGTTGAGCCGAACAAATTTTATCATGAAATCGCTTGTCAATGCAGAAGTTTCTGCGGAACCACTTGCTTTTTTTCAGGATTACTCTCGCCAGGAGTGGGCACTTGCGAAATACGAACCAAAATCCAATGAGCCATTTTGTTCGCTATTTTTTTCATGATAAAATGAAACAAACCTATCTTAAATATATACAGTTGGATCTTCTTTCGATTCATCATTCATCATTCATTCATTTTCTCAATAATCAAATTATTGAATTAAGCCTAATGAATTTTATTTGTAGCAAAGTAATAATTAATCTAAAAATATTAGAATTAATTTTTGAATTAGGGATTATGAGGTACGGCTTAAAGGGGAGAAAAGATTCTATAAGACAAATGCAGACGCATTTACTGCATTACATATTATTATTGGTGAATAGATTATTTAATGGAGGATGAGAAATTTTTTGTCAAATTATTTGAGAAAAGTCTGATGATGCTCGCCAATTTAGTTTTTAGAGTTCTTGAAGTTGAAGGTAGTTTTAGCGCTGGCAATTTTTTAATCATCAATTGAATAACTTTTTCAACACAACAAATTTTTGCAGTTGTTAAACTTCAACAGCAAAAAATTGTTCAACAGCCATAAATTTCATACTTTTAGTTAAAATTTCGTTATAGGTTGTCCAAATAGCTCGCCAATTAAAATATGGAAGATTCGATTCTAAGAATATGGTAGAAAAGCACAATGCAAAATATGCGTGGGAATTTCATATTGGAAGAGAGAATTTCGCGTCTCGAATTAAGGGAGGAAACCAATTTAAGGGCTGTCAAGTCGACGATATATTCTGCTTTCGCTCAATGTTCCAGTCTTGAACCTTGTAATCATGACAAATTGCACGTGAAAAACTTTTTGCAAATTTGCAAAAGTTGTGCAGTATAAAATCAACAAAAAGCAAAGTTGTAGACAACTTTTGTAAAATCGTCTACTGATTAAAAGGCTATTTTAGAAATAATAATTGGCCAGTAAGTGGTTAAAGCTTTCTAGTTAAATTAGATTTCTAGTTAAATTAGATGGTTGTCAGTACAACTAGAAATTTTTGCCAAGGAGTCTTTTAGCGACAGAAATATAAGTGAGCTGCCAAGCTTAGCCGATTTTTTTTTTTCAAGATTTTTCGAATTTTCCAAGTTTCCATCGGTTGAAATAGGATCCTTGTTTTTTCAACAGAGTGATATGATAATCTTGGTTTTTACTTACCAGGGTATCCTGATTCTAAGAAATAATAATAGACGTTTCGTCTTATCTTAGTATCGCAATCTTCAAACTTATGTCACATCAGTTTTCGTTATTTTTTTAAAATTTTTATCAACTAATCTATCGAAATTTTTATTTGCGATATAAGAAAAATCTAACCAACAAAAAAAGCAGAAGAATGCAACGAAACATGAAATACACGTTTTACACGAGATGAAATTTTTTATAGACAGTAAAAATTTTTAGCGGTTCACAAAAAAGTTTTAAATAATGTTGTGATACCGCGTGCAATTTTGGAACAAATATTTGCTTTACACAATAAATTTATGGGGAAAAAATAAAACCATATAGTGTTTTTAATAACGCAAAAGATATAGGTTTACTGTTCATGTGAAGTTTTCTATTGCAAAAAAGCTCACAACAATTAGAAAAATTGTCGTTCTGTTATAAAATTGCTCAGTTCAACTATTACAAGATGGAATTATTGCTAATGAATTAAAAATTGTTCTCATGCTGATACGAATCAATTGCAGTTTGTTTTTCATTATCGTTATGTAGGCTAAATTCTTTGGTTAAGTTTGTGTCCTGTGCTGTTATAACTGCTTTACGTTTTTTCTTCGACATAAACAATAATTCAATTTCTTCAATGTTGTATCCTTTTGTTTCTGGCACGAAGAAGAAGAAGAATACGAATGAGAAACATGTTATTCCCGCATATATGAAAAATGCACCTAAAAATAAACCATAAGGTGAATAAATTTTTGTGATTGGAAAAATTTTTGAAACTAAAATATTTAGTTTCAAAAATTTAGTTTCTAATATTTATTAATTAATGAAAACTTTGCAATGGAAAGAGAAATGATTGGAAATATTGCGCAAACCATATTTTGTTGCGTGTTCACTGAGAGTCAGGAATGTCAGTGAGATAACCAGGTTAAACACCCAATTTGTGAAAGTAGATAATGAGCAACATGTTCCTCTCGCCCAATTAGGGTAAAACTCGGCATTAAGTGCCCATGGTAGTGGTCCGAAGCCTAGAAATATTTGCTGATAAATAGTAGGATTTTCCTATTTTTGAGTTCAAAGTTTGCTTTCCATTTCAGTTTAAGCAAATTTTTGTATAAATTCAACGAAAAATTGTTATTAATATACCACATATCAATTACATAATCATTGACTAAGAATGATTCAAAAATATTCACTAAATAATCATACCGACTGAAAAAGATGCGAGATAAACAACCATCACAATAATCGGCAACACTGTATATTTAGTATGGCAGTAATTGTCGGCCCAATCATAGCTTGCGTCGATTGGGTCTCTTGAGCATGGTCCAAATGCAGATAAAGCCGAATCTGATTCATTGAAAGGCGCGCAAATGCTGAAATTTAATTTCATTCTAATCAATTCCATGCATTTTAAAAGCATGCAAAAAAATTAATAAGCTAACCCAGTTCTTGATATATTTTTAATTTCACAGAAACCACAATGTTCATCAGTGACGCAAAGATCGCAGTTTCTATAATAGAACGATAATTTATTTCATACTAAAAAGGGTCGTCATTGTAATAAATCGTATCATTAAAGTCATGGTACCTGTATGAGCTACATCGAACTGCTCTGTCACTCAAATGATCACTGAAGCTAGTTATATTATATGGTATAACCAAGGCCGATTCTTTGTTAATGAGAAGAAATGCAACACCCATTGCAATAAGTGCTAAGATAACACCAGCTACTGATAATAATAACAGAACTCGTCTACCAATTTTTTCAATAAGATAAAGCGGAATAAAGGTAGCAAAGAAATTCACAGCTGAAATTGAGCTAATAAGTGCAGTCGAGATGGCAAAAGTGATATTTATCAACAATGCTACTTAATAGTTTAGCCAGAAAGTTGGTACAAAAAAATGAGTTAACGAGACTGGTTACTGAAAACGCTACAAAAAATCACCTGAAATACCAACAGAAATCCAAATGGTAATCTGAATATCTCGCACACCAGATGATCTAATAATCGTTCCTGTATAATACCTAAAGATTAAATTTTATATATCTCTAGAAGAATTAGTTCTTAGCTAATTTCGCCAGTTTGTCATATGTCATATAAGTTGTTTTCATTTTTCATTTACTGAAAATCCTTACATTATGGTATTGATACCAGCAAACTGCTGAAGAGCCTGAAGAAGGCAGCCAATTATTAATGCTTTACGAACATGTGCCGTTCTCAATACGCGCGCAATTGTCAAGGAATCTGAAAAATAAGAAAATTGAAAAAATTCTTTTCTCTGTCTTTAATATATTTAATACAATATGGGGAGAGAAAATATCATCATATTAGCTAGACTTTCTGATAAAGTACTTTCGAACCTCCGATAATTTTTTTAGCCCGTTCTTCTTCTTCATGAGCTTCAGTAATTTCTTGAATTTCATATTCCACCCATTCTATATTATTTCCATATATATTGTTTAGGACCTAAAAATTCACTTAATGATAAATTCATCTCAGATTTTTTCCTCAAAAAAGCCTTTCCACACTTGCAAAAATCTCATTATTATCGTTTAATTTCTCTAACTACCTTATTACAAAATTTATGTAAATTTTCCTAGTGATTTTGAGAAATCAAATTAAAAATTGAAGATACTTTTTCAGCGTCGTATTTCATTTCATGACTATAAAGCCACCTTGGACTTTCCGGTAAAAAGAGAAAGCCAATGAATTGAATAACAGCTGGAATTGCTGCAAAACCAAACATTAACCTCCACCCAACTTTTACGGGGTCAATATACGAGAGTGCTCCTGAAAAGCAATAATTTCTATAATAATAGTGCACTATTATAATTTGCATATAAAAATTTTCTAGAATTGAAATTTTTTAAATATATTCTAGGTAAATTTTTAACAATTGTTTGAGAATATATAAGAACCTGCAATGATATTTGATGCCATTAAACCGAAAGTGATCATAAGTTGAAAAGATGTAAGAAAGAGGCCTCTTACGTGTGATGGAGCAACTTCACCAAGATAAATTGGCACTATCATTGATGCAAATCCTGCAATAAGGAAATGAGGAAATAATTTTTTGCCATTTTTCATATTTTCTACCAGATTTTCTTGATAATCATTGATAAAAAGCTTATGAGCAGTGAAATTCACTCACCTATGCCTATCCCAAGGAATAATCGCCCAATAAGTAAGGTGACTTTTTCCGGTGCTATTCCACATATCAAAGCACCTGCGACGAAAACCATGCTGGATAAGATAATCACCTTTTTTCTGCCGTATCGATCAGCTACTTGTCCGGCAAACAATGCACCAATTGATGCAAAACCTGAATTTAATTTTTCGAGATGCCTAAATAAATGCAGTATTCTCACAAATTCCAAAAGGTTTTTTCCTTTTCTTTTGCAAAATATTTCTCTTAAATTTTCATTTAAAGTTCATTTAAATTTGATTTTTCTTTAACTGTTGAAAGGCTAGAAACTCCAAATGATAACCCGCAAAAATTCGAGTTTTAAATATTATCGTTAAAAAAAGTAAAAAAGAAATTTATATGAAGAAAGTTAAATTAATTGATCCTATAGTAAAAATATGAGATTCTGCACCTGGAGTAATACTAATAATAAGTTCTTTCCATAATGAATTCATTGGTTTCATGCCAGTATTTTGAGATACATATAGCATTGTACTAGATACGATGCCAGTATCATATCCGAACAGAAAACCGCCTATCACAGCCATTACAGCGAGATTTATCACATAGCAGCCTATTTTAGGCTTCTCTTTAGGCATGATTTTTCCAGAGCCATTGCTGGTTACCTCCAATTTCACAATTTTTTAAAAAAATCATTTAATAAATCTTATAATTACGCACAAAATGCTTTAATGCTTTATCAAAAATGCTTTTTAAGTCTACA
Organism: Dracunculus medinensis; assembly: GCA_900625125.1. Lineage (NCBI taxonomy): Eukaryota > Metazoa > Nematoda > Chromadorea > Rhabditida > Dracunculidae > Dracunculus > Dracunculus medinensis. The sequence continues at coordinate 22,746 of UYYG01000047.1, read as the reverse complement.
TTTCCAAGTTTTCTTAAACTCAGAGCTATTTATTAAACTATCACTGTCTCTATTATTTTCTTTTCTGCATAATAACTTTTTTCTTAATTTTTTTAAAATAATTTTCCCAAATTTTTTTCCACATTTGCAATTTGCTATATATTTCATTAGTGGGTGGCGTAAATATACTGAATTACAGAATGACTTACCACAGCGACCTGAACCATATTTCAAAATTGAATAAAATGTTTCTGGTACTTCAGGTAGAAAAAGTAAAGAGAACGTAGAAAGAATCGAAATACTTATTAATACTTTCGAATGCTTCGAATGAATTTTATAATAAAATAAATACTTTTTCTGACAATTTATTTTACATCATTCACGCTTTGAATTTTTGTTTGTATTGTATAACGGAAGAATCTGCTAAAAAATTCTATAAACGTTATAGAAATAACTGACAATTGCTATTATTTATTTAGTAATCAAAAATTCGGGTCGGACTGAACTTTTTTTTCTTTTTCTTTTAGGACTTCTTTTTAAAAAAAATTCATCTTTGATCGTTAAGCATTTCACAAATATAGACATTTAACCATTTTATAACATTAAACCCACGTGGCCATCGATCGCTTTTTTAAATAAAGGCACATTCAATATTTTTTTTCGAAAATTATCATGGTTGATTAAAGACCTTATTAAAGTTGCTAATTTCATACAGCATCTTTTTAAACCCTTACATCAGATTCCTCTCTTTCCCAAAACTTTAGTAATAAGAATTGGTAAATTTTCAATGCCAGCTCATTTTTTTCATTTTTTCCAGCAAAAACATATCATTTTAAAGAAATTGTTTCGGCAGTTGACAAGAAAGACAAGAAAGTTGGCAGAAATGTTCGATTAATCTATGGAAACAGAGTATGCATAAACCATAGATGGATCTAATGGCAGTTTAATACGATTCGTAAATGCTAATGCTAATGCAATCAAGTGAACTTAATATAGGAATGCAAATCTTATGGGTTCCTATTAAAAATCACCTAGAAGACTAAGGAAAGATTAAATAAAACATGAAGAATTAGAAAAAAATTTGAGCAATTATTCGCAGACAACTGATGCTCATTAATAACTGCATGGTTCAATTTGTTTCTCCAATGTTCATTCTATTATGTTTTACTTAATTTGGCTGTTTCATATGAAAGATTATTGAAAACATTTCTTAAAAAAGACGAATTTAGTAATATAATCAGTCGACAAATATTTATATTTTATTTTAAGTCAAAATTCAATATCAAAATTTGTGATTTTTTCTGTAATTATGCAAGCATCATCACCGGCAAATCTCTAAATTTTTACTTTTTTTTGTTCTTATTATTTTTATTTCTACGAATTCTCGGCCAGTAGCACAGTAAAAAAGAATGGAGAGAAAACTGAAAATGGAAACGCAATTTTTTGTATAAAATTTGTTAATTAAAAATTGGGTGAGAGAAAAAATCAGATATATTTCGTTCTTGGCCTTAAATTATTTCTTTGCCATGCTTCAAAATACTGTTAATATAGTTTTTTTTAACCAAAAATCCGGTCAATTCGGAACGCAATCCGGAATTTGAACCGAATATTCGCGTGGATATTTCTTTAAAAAATTTCTAGGAGTGACTGGTACTTTGCAATGAGAAGTAGCTGGAAGAATTACGGTATTTAAAAAAAAGCCTCCATTTTAAAAAATATCAAAGAACTGCAAATGTAGCGGTTTATTATTATTAATAAATAAACAAAATCTTATTGGATTCCCAAAAAACTTGGAATATGTTTTATTTGATCATGTGTGCCATGACGTATACTAAAAAGTCACGAAAATAATCGAACAAAGACCGATCAGTTGTTACAAGCTCTAACCCATTCACGAAATATTTAACAAAAGCAAAATTATTGTAAATTATAGAATCTGATATTAAGATAATATAAGGTAAGTAAATAATGACGAAAAATAAGTTTGTCTGGCGATGAATAGGTAAAACAATAATTTTCGAGGAGAAAGTGAAAAGCTGAGAGTTTTTTTTAACTTTTTATTAAATTTTTATTTATTCTTTTATTTATTAAATACCCAGCAATGAAATTTTGTCTAATTTTAAATAAAGGCTTTTGAGAGGAATCCGGAAGACGACAAAAAATATTTCTGCTTCAGCCATTTCCGCTGGCTTTTAGCATGGCTGGGAATTTTTGCAAGAGAGCTGGTAGTAGAAGCAAAAATACGCTACCTTCACCAGGATTAATTTTTAAATAACAAATTCATTCATTTCGGAGATAGAGTCGGACCCTTCCATTTCAAAACAAGCCACTTTCTATTCATCTTTATTCATCTATGTTCTACCTTATGTGGAGTCCTGATCTTCTTTATCAGTTTAGACCATAGGGTCTAAATAAAAGCGGTAAACACCACCAGAGTGGTGGACAGTAGGAAAGAGCCGAATATTACTTTTTTAAAAATTTTTTTGTAACATCTTAGCGATCTTTTTTCATACTATAAATCACGTATTAATCAGCTTATATCTTTCTGTTTTTCTTTTTTGTATATTATATTTTTGTCTTCGACTGTATTAGACAAATTTATAGTATCTCACAATTTAAATGATATAAATGATATAATATGGCGTCCATGGATGATTATACGTCCTCTCTATTTTCTTTGCAACTTTCAAAGTATTGTATCTTTTAGTAAATGCGGGATCCGAGTGGTCGAATTTCGAATAATTTATGAAAAGTTTCGTTTTATTTCTTTAAATTTTTGGTTTTTTAAATTTTGCTGCCTATGGAACTTTAAAGTTAAAAGATTTTAGAATCCAAAATAAACCCCCAAAATAAACCGTTTTTCTGAATCATTGCAATAAAACTATTGAACTTTGAAAATTTTTTGTATGTGGAATTAAATGTGGATGTTTGGGGTGTTTTTAATAAGGTGAATTAATAATAATGGAACGTACATTTACTGGGTAATTTAACTAGAAACAAATCAACTTGTTGAATTGCGTAAATTCCTACTATAAACTACATAAATAAGTGTGTTGGTGGTATAAAATTGCTGAGTTACTCTTTAAGACAGTTTTTTAAAATGAATTTCGAGGGCCAAAGATGCAACGAAAAATATTGCGAATTGTGAAGATCAGGCAACTGAATAACTTAGTAGATAAATGCTTGTATATGAAAGCGTTAGAAATATTATTCCACTACGAAATGTGGAATTAATTTAAAAATCTGGATTGCTTAAGATTCAAGATGTATGAAATGGAGAAGAGAAAAGTGGAATGGAAAATGGGGATTTGGATTGGCGTTATTGTTCATTATTTCGGTGTTTTATTTTGCGATTTTTACATCGTTAATCGTATCGCCTATCGTCTGTGCATCGCCTTCCCTCTGCTCATCATCTCCAAGCAAAATTCCTCATTTTTAGCTCTTACTTTTCTGTTTACAATTCATGTCTAAGAGTAATCGACAAAATAGAATATATAAGGCAAAGACCAAATGTAATTTATTTATTCAATCGCCAGCAAATATGACCAAAGTGCCTAATTTGCAAAAGTGTTCATCAATGAAGCCGTTGAGACTAAATGGCCATTTGAAAAGATTCATAGAAACATTGAAAGACTCTCAAACCTTTACTTTGCTTTTCATAACGGCGTATGGTATGTTTTCAACTGTATCCAAAGAAGAAAAAAGTGATGGGTTATATGCCTCTTACAATATTGCATTTCTCTTCCTTACTTATCGCTAAATTGCAATTGATATAAAACTGATTTTTCCTTCTATAACTGAAGTAATGTATATTATTTTGCGGAAGTCGTTTTATGCACCATGTGATATCAAGAAAATTCTTTGAGAAAAAATACACTGCAGACATAAATCGACAAAATAACCGCGAACTGTTAATATTTTATTGTTACTTTATAAAAATTGACAACTCAATTTTTATTAAAAATTAATGAATCCACTTTGCTTTTAGCATAAAAGCATAGCATTTCAACTTATTCCAGTAATCCATCATACGAATAAAGAAACTACAGAAAGGTTAGAGTGATTTCAATTCATTATTTTAGTTGCATTAAAGGTCGCAATACCTGAAATCATGAATTTTTAGCTATTAGCCCATTTTGTGCGTTAAGTTTTCATTGAATCATTTTATGTGCCGTTTTGTAATGTGCCAGCGGATCTCTCATCAGAAATATATAAACCTAGTGGTCAACAGCATATAAATATATATTGGAGTTAGATAAAATACTCGCAACATCGAGAGGTTCCTTATAAGCAAGTTGATAAATATTGTCTGCTCCTGCCAATAATCAAAATTTCGAATATTAATAATTATCCACTTTTACCAATATTTTCTTATTTCCATTGCGCCGTTTTTCTTATAGCCATTATTCAAGCACATATCTATATGTCCTACTTGGTGTTTGTTTGTTAAATAAAATTTGAACAAAAGCAAAGGCATTATTTCCACACTTATGTTACTTTCCACTTTCTTATAAATAAAGCTATTTAGAAATTTTCCAATTTTTGATTGTTATTACAGTGGAAAAAAGTATATGTAATGAAAAAAGTAATGAAAATATTCTTATTTATTGTCAGCACAGTCAGCTCAGAATTATTTTAATAACCATTCTAGAACAATCCTAGGTTGAAAAATTCTAATTGGGAAATTGAGTTTTAGATCCATTTTCAATTTTTCAAACACTGAAAAATCAGAATTGGAATAAATTATGAATTAAAAGCAAAATTTGCAAACAGTGGGCGTTATAACTTCTGTTTGTGAAGATAAGTACCTCCAATTCTCCGCGAACTGTTGGTTGTAGCAAAAATTCATTTCATTTCCCTCATTATATTTGGTAGAGCGAGGATTTATAAATCTGTTACGATAAGAGGAGGCCCCAAATTGTTGAGGACAAACCTAAGGCTTGGAAAAATTGAAAATATGAGCTAAACATAGAAATAGAAATATTATTACATCATATCACATCAGACCTAAATTTCGCATCAATTGTCATTTTTGTTTAGTTCATCTTGGTTTTGATTTTTTGATTTAATAAATTTTTATTTCTTTGTTTTAGCTAATTTAAAAAATATTGATCTTCTAATTCAATATAACATCGCAAGATTCAAAAAATAAAAAAATTGCATACTGTCTTGAATCTGGAATTTCTAATAGTTAGCCGAAAAATGACATTGGATAAGGCAAAGAACTTACTTAGAAAAGAGGGTGAAAAACGCGAAAAATTTGGGAATATATGATTTGAAAATTTATAAAAAGCGTATTCCTATAAATAAGAAAATTGGAGATTTTACCTTAAATGAAAAAATTAAGACTTTTTATGTTTTTTAAAATTTGTCCTGATATCTAAGATAAGACATTAAACAAAATTGGAGGTATAAAGCATAGAAAACAAAAAGAAAATAAATTCTATTTTAAAAAAATTTCTTTGATAATTACAGAAATTTTTCCCTGAAAGAAATCACTTAAATTTAATGTGGTATCTAAAAAAAATTCTTGGATTCACAACCAGGTGCTAAACATGTTCTATAAAAAATGAACTAATTCATGAATCTTGAAATGATCTTTAGAGACTGAAATCTTTAAAGACTGATAAATATTATTACATCAATAACTTTTTCCAGTTAAAAATTAGGATGCATAGTCTTGCGCTACATTCTCTTTCTCAAAGCTACTGCCAGGATTTTGCCTCGAATAGGTGCATTTCGCAGTGCATCAAAATTTCCAATTTTTCACATTCATGAATGGTTGTTTAATTTTTTTAATTTTAAATTTTTTCAAAATCTTATTTGTCATTTTGCATTTTGATTTTAGCACGAAATAAAGAATTTTAGAAGTGATCAAATTTAGTTCATTGTTTAATGAAGTTTTACCTAATTTTACACAAATAATTTTAATTGAAAAAATAAAAAAATATGGATTTTCATCTAATTAAGATGAAGGAAAATTTCGTATTACTTTTATTCATCATTAAAAAAGCCAGTAAATCTGATTTAAGAACTAAATGAAAGAAAAAGTATGGAACCATGTTTAATAATATTTCTTTTCATATGCATATGTAAGGTTTTAAGAAAAATTTGGTTATGCCGAAAAATATTACATGTACTGATGATGATATGATGTGCTTTCTAGCACATTCATATAAAACAATTTGAAAAAAGAGGCTCATTTGATAGATTATTTCCAAACTTGAGGGCGTTAAAATTGAATAAAATGCAAACACCACAGTATATTTTTCTTTTAAGCATAAGCTCAAAGTGAACTCCACGAATTATTATAAAAGATTATTCATGAATAATTAATAATTTTCTTTGGTTTAATTTTTAGTGTATTAATTTTCATTTGCATTCGATTGAAATATGCGATTTGTGGTATCCTACTGGTTTTAGATTTTGAATGTAGCTATTTGGTTTTTATATTTCTCAATATTACTGTGACTGAAAGTCACAACACAACAAAATCAATCACTACAAATTGTGCAGAAACTCATTCATCGGCAAGATTATCATTGTTCAATAGTTATTTGCACATATTTTATTGTTTATTGATTCATATTTACTTTACATTTATTTATTTACATTTCATTAAAATCATTTGTTTCATATTATTTTATAGTTGCCTTTGGTGCGTGGTGCAATAAATATTTAAGCCATGATTTATCGTCTCCACAGATAAAGTTATAAAAGGTTAGCAAACGAATCTAGATGAGAATTCAAAACGATAGAAGAATATGCGAAAAAATTTTTAGAGTTGTTAATTTTTTGTTTGCACAAAAGGCCCCGTAATATCACACAATTCTGTTTTGCTAAAATCAAACGATAATTAAATTTTAGCCAATTAATGTTTAAAATACCCCTGTTTTTATGTTTTAAGCACAGAAATTATGCAAATATGCGTAGAAGCATTCTTTTCATATTGCATTCTTGATCTACTCTAACATGAATAGCGAAGGAGTAGGCAGGTGGATGAGGGTGAGGATGAATAATAAGAAAAGGGGAACAACTATAATGATGATTTCACTAAATAATGCTTGAACAAATGGTTGAAAATGGTTTTTTTTTTGATTTTTTCATTTATTTCATTGCGTGCCAACGCAAAAGCAGAAGACTGAAAAGATTGGAACTTCATGCTCAAACTTATCAAAAATGCTAGCTAAGCTAAATAATTTTTCACCAGTATTTGAATTATTAATTTACAAATTAATAAATTTATAAATAAAATTAATTTATAAATTATTAATATTTATTAATTTCTTATTTGAGAATTGTTTAATTGTTTTAGAAAAAAATTCTTTTTAATTTCAAATAAATTTTTTTCAAGAAATAAATTTTCTGGAACTTTGAAAAATTCCTCAATGCTGAAATTTTAAACTTTTAAAATTTAATTCTGCGCTAAATAGTTATCGCTTTGAGAATATTGAGAATATTCCCACCTAGATGAAAATTATAAAAATTGGCATTATATCTATACGAGCTATTGTTCACATCAACAAAAAAAGCATAAAATTATGCGTATAAATTAATTTCAAGCGGTTCATAGAAATATTCATTGGATTTTCTGTAGAAGGATTATAAGAATTAGAATTATACACTTGAAAATATAAGCTGTTGCCAGCATCTAGAAAATCTATTTACCTCATTTGTTTTCTATGGTTATTTGGTAATTAAATTCTTTCCGTAGGAACTAAGAAATTTGTTTTATTCTGATTTCATTTGATTATAATTCGATATTAAAAAACTGAAGAAAAATTTATTTACAAGTAGTTTATGAAGCGAGGATGATCGAATGGCCCGATATGCATCGTGTATCAAAGTTATTTGAATTGGCTTGGACAGCAGTGTCAATAGAAAGAACCGAGTGTTGCTGGCAACTCAACCGTGCTTAACTAGTAAATTTAAATGAATTTCAATTTCACTGCAATAAAATTCAATTTTAAGAACAGAAAAAGCAATATAATACTATCCAACAATAATGCAAAAATGGTCGTTGTAAGTTGCTTGCGCTTAGTACTAGCACGGTGAGTTCGATTTCCACTCAAGTGGATCTTGCCTATAGATGCCAGGTCAGTGGAAGCACCCAAACCAGAAAGCTATTAAATTTAAATTTAAAGTTAATTCTTTGAACTATAAAATTAAAAATCAAATTATTTCAATATCATGAAAAGTAAGCATTTTCTTTGTACTTTATTTTTATTGCTGAGTTGAGTTCGATTTCCACATTACGGTGAGTTCGATTTCCACTCAAGTGGATCTTGCCTATAGATGCCAGGTCAGTGGAAGCACCCAAACCAGAAAGCTATTAAATTTAAATTTAAAGTTAATTCTTTGAACTATAAAATTAAAAATCAAATTATTTCAATATCATGAAAAGTAAGCATTTTCTTTGTACTTTATTTTTATTGCTGAATAATAATGCAAAAAGTCTCAGTGACGATGATCAAGAAAATAAGTGATCAGAGCTTATATTCTATTTTTGGTATTCTATTAGAAGAAGGATAGCGATCCAGGTTATCGATTGGATGAGAGAGTTCGTTCCTAGTTTTTTCTAACACCGGTAAAGTCCATCATTAAAAAATATTCCATGTAGTGCCAGCGACTTACGCTATCCTTCTTATCGAACGCCTCCCTGGCAAAAACTACAGCAATATAGCAAAGCTAGACTAATCAAAAATGCTTCGCACTTACTTACCATCCATCCAAATTATGCTAAACAGCATTGCATATGTCTCAATTAAGCAGCACCGCATATATGTCAATAAGCTTCATTAATATTTTCGATAAAATTAAGAATCCGAAAAATTGAAAAATATTATTTTGACCTTTACCGAAATGGTTTGGCTCCAAGTTTAATAATAAAATTTATTTCCGCAGAGAGGATAGAGAGAGATCGAACTTATAGTGAACTTATAGTGAAAACAACCATTGAGCTTTGATGTTTTAATCTTCGCAATGGATTTAATGTTAAAATTTTTCGAATCTTTTTTTTTCTCCTATTTTGACTTTAATTTATCATTTGATAAATATTTATTTTATGTTGATAAATATTATTTTTTATTCGCATAATCATTTGCTTATTTTTTTTCATTCAAATTTTTACATAATTTTTCTATAATTTAACGAAATTTTAAAAAATTAATTTTAGATTTAATTTTATCATTTCATTATTTTATCGTTTAATTCCCTTAATTTATTGATATAAATTTTTATTCATTACTTAACTTTAATATCTTTTTTTGGATTTAGTGATATGATTTTCTCTGATTAAAATTTTAATCTCGTGAGAGTAACTTATCTCCTTATGCTAGAACATTTGATTCCAAGAATAATTAGAAATTTTTATGTAAAATTCTCATATTTTTTCAATCTTTGGAACCTTGATTCAATTGTTTAACTATTTAATAATCATCGAAATAATCTTTTATGTAAGTGTACAAAAGAGGTCAGGATGGCTTAGTGGGCTATTCCTCAATTCAGAGCGCCAATACGAGGGTTCCATTCCCAGTAGGAGTAAACCTGTCCAAAAATCCAGGTCATGCTGGCGACTCACCTGTATTTCTATCGCCAAGGGACTCTCTGGCACATTTGTCCAATGCGACAAGCCAGCGGAACGAATTGAACCAGTAATGGTTCTTAAAAAGAAAAAATGTATGTGCACAAACCTTTTTTTTTTAATTAGTCAGTTGATAAATATTTATTTAGATTAATGAATAAAAGTATTTATTTATATTAATGAATATTTACAGCCAATTGATATTACAGAAATATTTTTGAAATATTTATTTATTTTTTCTTATTAATGTTCATTCTTATAGGAAAATAAATAAATCTGCTTTTACGAAATCGGTTAAAATACAAAAAAAATTTCATTACTCATTATATGAAGTGGCCTGGAAAATTAAAAAGACTATGGTTGCTGACAATAGCTCTGATGAAGAAGTTTAAAAAATGTGAAGAAATTTAAATTAAATAAGAAATTTAATGGAAAAATGGTAAAAAATTTTAGCAATTAGCAAATTTAGCAAATTTTAGCAAATTTTAGAATTCAGCTGAAAAATTTATTGAAAAATATGTGACAGGAACAGGCGAAATTTTCTTAAAGCATTTTTAAACTTTTTAACTCATATTTTTCAAATTTCCGCTTTATTTAAAAGTTTTGCAACAATTCATCGAACAGTTATCCTTTTATGATGTAAGTTTATGCTGGGAAACATTTCGCGAATCAAAACCACACGGAAACAGTAAATTCCGATGAATGCACTAAATAAATTGAAGAAAATTATTTCTATATTTATTTATTTATAAATAAATATAAATATTTGTTTATAAATTATTTCTAATAATTATTATTTGAAAATTATTTCTTAATCGCATTATTCCTTCCAAAATTTATATCAAATAAAAATAATGAAAAATTCGTATTAAAAGAAGTGGTTGCCTGTCATTTCTGCTTAAGCTCGGTGCAGCGTTAATAATAAAGCATCTGAAAATAGAAATGGTAGCGATTTTCGATGCTTTCTCGAAGATAAAGATTGTTAAATCATCTCATCACAATAATTAACAAAAGAAATTCAACTTTAACTTTAATTTTATTTACTGCGAATTAAAGTAACACAATTTGTATTATCAATAAAATTTTATTTATACGCTCTTTGCAAAAGTTTATTTTTTTAAAAGGGCGTGTGACCATTTCCTCTTTTTATTGAAAATAAAATATTACCAAAAACTGCACTCATTAAAGGTTTTGATGCAGTAAAATGCTCTGAATGCGTGAAATGAAACACGCTGCACGACCTTAAACTGCCTGTAATGGCATGAAATCTTTGATCACCCAAAGCCTTCATCTCTTTGGAAATTGCATTATACTGTTTCTTTCTCTGGTGCTATCTTTTGATGACACACCAAGCCCGGTTTACCTCTCGGCATAACGAATTAGAGATGCCCTGTTGAATCTCTCTCATTACTATAATATCCTTAGACATAGCTATGCTCCTTTAATACCAAGCCATCCTATTTTTCCAATCCTTCATCAATTCGAATGTAAAGGGCTTTACGGATGGTTCCTCTCCTCTTTTTTTCCCAAGTCAGTAGACGTATTCAATTATTCATTTTTTATAACATTGATTATCGGGAATTTCCCTCATCATGTTGTCCGATAACTTTTGACGCTTAGCTATAATTTCTACTGAATGAAATTATTTTAAAAAAAATTCTATAAGATGATGCAAAGATGTTTTATTTCTTCAGAAAAACAATCAAGCATGGCAATAGTTATTTGCTTCTACAACATTTTAAAGCGTTATCACAATGTAATTTTGGCAAAAAATATGAGACTTATTGCTTGCCATATTCTTACTATTTACACATTTTTCCACTTTTGATTTTTTAATCATTCTTATTCATTTGAGTTTTAATTTATTTATTGATTTTTCTGCTTTATTTTCCTTTGTTTTAATTTGTGATTGTTTTTAAATTTGTTGTCTAAGGTCCTTTATTCAATTTTTTTTAAAACTTTTCTAAATCAATGAAATTAATTCACTAGAAGAAGCTAATAATGAAATTCCGAACAGTATTGAAGGGGTGAAGAAACGATTTCTGGCTTTAAAGTCGTCTTTTATCTTATTTCTTCTTCTTCTTTCTTCTAAGAGTTCTCACCATTACTGATTAGGCTGGCTACAAGGATAAGACGTTCAAAGCCTCCAAGCTGCGCAGTCTGATGCGATCGTCGACAGTAATAGAAGCCACTCCTTTTTCCATCGTCTAAATCCATATATTGCCCTATACGTCAAAATCTTTTCTGACCTATTAATTCAGAACTTGATTGGCTCACCTCGGTTTTGATACCATCCATCATAGGGCTTAGCAAGTAACGAAATATGTCAACTCTTGTGATGGGCGAGGAAGAATGTGTTCTAACCAGCGAAGGCGCTCTGTAATGGCACTGTTAATGCAAGTGATGGTATTTCAGCGAAGGTGGATGCGATCATGTGAGATTCATTATCCACTTGGCAAACTCGTAAACTTGTACCTTAGACATGAGTCAAAGGTAAATAACTTAATATTCTCCACTCTCAAGAGCCATGTACTATACTATATATTATACCATGTAGCAAGATCGAACGAATCGCGACTATATAGACGCGGGCTTTAATTTTTATGATGTATGGCGACGGCTCCATAAAGGTTTCGTCAACCGTAAGAAGCATTTACAACTGCTATCCTGGTTGTAATTTCGCCTTTTGCCTCGCCATTCGGTATTAGAGTGGATCCAAGGTATTTAAAAATATTTAAAGACAAAAAACTTTCCTTTTATTTATATTGACTCTTAAATCCGATTTTCGCTGCAGTTGCTGGCAAGTTATTTAGCATTATTTGCATTTCGTCATAACTATCAACAAAATGACTACATTATTAGCGTATTCAAGATTTGTGATGCGATGCTCCGGATTGATTTGTACACCTCTTGACGGATAAGAGGTGCCCATTATCCGCATAGTTGAATATTGTAGGAGAAAGGATGCGGCCTTCACTTTTATCTTATTTACTTCTTTATTTCTATGCATCAACAATTTAATGCTTGCTTCTCCTGGTGGGATTAGCATATGTTTGACTGTCGTTCTCGCTCCTTATCATAAATAAACTGGAAAGGCACCTATATTTCCAATTATTCGCTGATGAAAGGGCAAAACCTGAAAGACAGTAATAAGCTCTGGAAATAGCAAAACCAAAAATGGTGCATGTCAGTGGAAGAATAAAAGCCTAAGTTCATTCATTACACAGGAAAATATTATTATAGAGAATGAAGACCGATTAATGTTGAGATTTTACATATATCTTCGAGTTTTTTGGTCTATCCGAATCTAATATTTTGGTAATTCTAATTTAATATTTTTGGAAATCAATAAGGATTTATTTGTTTACTAAATTTGGCTATTCTTGGTATTTAATTAAAAAAATTCTTAGCTAGTGAGATATTTTGTTTAGCCAATAACATGGACGTCAAAGATCATTGCCTCGTTATTTTGCAAATGAATCATAAAATGATAAGGTCTTGCTAAGGTTTGTAAATTCGCTATGAAAATTAAACCCGGAAAAGCACTGGAGACCCACATCCACCTTCTATTAGTGAAGTTGCTCCTAAAATTAATTTCAAGCCCAAATAAATAATAAGTGAGTGGCATGGTTGGCTTTGATATAAATTTTTTTTACTATTTTTTCATTCTAAATAATTCATAAGATTTGATTTAAGATTTAAGATGCATTTAAAATTTGCGATAAATATAGAACAGGATATAGAGAATAGAATTTTGCGTTGACTGAGAGCTTCATGGTCTCTTCACTTTTTTCATTAAAGGTAAAATCGTATTTTTTCATTAAAGATATGGGTGGTGCTGTTGACACATCTTCTAATTCTATTCCAAATCTCACATTCTATGAAAGGTTGAATAAATTTCAGTTAAATTTCAGTTTAAAAACTATTTTAAGCTTGCAATTCAATAAAACTTCAAAAAAAGTTCATTTTTTGCAGAATATTTTACAATTTATTTAAAAATGGAGATAATTTTCCCATTAATTTAATTTTCAATTATTTTTTTCGCATCTGTTTAATTATTTTTTTAGGATAAAAAAGACCGAAAAAAACCATTCGTCAATTTCAATTATCATTATTCATTAATTTCATTTTTCGTCATTTATTCACAAGAAAATTCCAAGGAAGTTCGATGTATCTATGTATCTTTTAAAAGTTCTCAAGTAATCAAGTAGATAATGAAGTAGTTGTTGTTTAGATTGATGTCTCGAGAATCTATGCTGTTTGAATCCCCTCGACAGGAGAGCAAATCCTATGACCAATAGTCTCATTTAAAAAACTTGTTTGAGATTCTTAATAATAAAGTTGTAATTATATAGAAGAAAAAGGCTAGAACTTCTGGCTAGTATAACAAATTTTATACTTTATGAAATTTACACTGTTACATATTTTACAGAAATTGCAGAAATTTTTTGAACTGTGGGGAATTGTAATAAGTATTTAGGTTTTATAAGAAGTTAGCGAAATTTTCAAGCAATAAACACTGGCGGATTCGTTCATAGAATTTGTGATAATTTATCCATTTCTTATCAGTTATAACCTTATAGTTCTTAATACTCTGTAATTTTAAAAGCTTTTGGTATTTTCTGTCTTGCTGCCTAGAAATGGAGCATTAGAAATGGAGTGGATCGAATAACTCAGAAAAATTTTAAAATTTCGCAAAATTTCTTAGAAGTGCTCATCAATGCCTATGAATCTACAATGGACCCATGGTGGTAAAAGTGATGATTGATTACAGAATTAAGATTTAATTCTTTATCTGAAAAAAATATAAATCTTTTATTACGAAAATTTTTATTTATCTTATTTTATCTTATTTATCTTATATTGTTTAGTGTATATTTTTTCAATATATCGGATCGTCCATTTACTATTTCGAAAATTTCAATAAATTTGCATTTTTATAAATGTAAAATCTTGAGCTAAAATTTTCAACAAGTTTCACAAATTAAATTAAGGAGCAAAATAGCCGAATCGGTGGCAGTTTAGCGATTTGGCTTTTTCAATAGAAATAATCCCGCCATTAAAAAACCAGAATGGTGCTGGAGACCCACCTGCACTATTGTTGCCAAGTGACCTATCTATTTCGAACCGCTCTTATGGCATACTTTTACAAATTAAAATTAGAATCGTTGTAACTTCGTCATTTAAATAGTCTTATGTGGAGGAATAAAATAAATAAATTAAATTTCTCATAAATTAATTTAATTAACAAGAGGAAAGCAAATGTAACAAATCCTGGAATTTCAAATAGCTTGAACCTATATATTTCATACTTTAATATTTTTCTCTTCATAATATAAATATCGAGATTTTTTTTGTTTATATTAATATTAATCAATATTAAATGAAATGTTGATATTAAAACGCTTCTTGATAACTTTATTACTATTATCACCTGCAAATTTCACAAATGCTGCTGCATTTAAATGGAATTATCTGCTGATAAACTTGCATGAGTCTGAGGTCAAATAAGATTTTGAGCAGTCAATTATCTGCTTTGCTCCATGTCAATCGATTATCTAATTTCTATTATTGTAAAATTTTTTTTTCGAAACTTCTAAAGGTTGCTCAAACCGAACTAAGTTGTTTTTTCCTAAATTTAAAAATTTAAAAAATAAAGAATTGAAGTAGAATATATATATATATATATATATAGAATATATAAATAGAATATATATATATATGAAATTTATAATAATATTACAAAATAAATATTGTGATGTCTAATTATGTCTATCTTTGACAGGTTTGAGTAAACCTGTCATGTCAAAAATTCGAATGGTTCCTATAATCAGGGCTTAAGGCAATCTCAAAGCTAATAAATAAAATATGCTCGCAAGCCAGAATAACTCGAAACCTATCAAGGAGAAAAGCCCTCTGAACGCGAATCGAGATATTAGCCGCATCAGCATGAAACGTCAGAACAGTTATGGACGTTGCAAGTCAAACGATCACTATCCACACTCTTTCTAAATATCATGTGGATATCGCCTGCTTGTCTGAGGTCCGTCTTCCTCACTCTCGAGTAATTACTAATCCTTTCTGAGTCTCGGAGCAGAGATATTAGAGATATTGGCTACATCATTGCGGTACTTCAGATAATTCGGGGCGAAGTGGCCGGAACCGTCAAGCGACCATATGACCTATGTCCGCTTTAAAGTAAGTTCTGCAATATCTCGATTATCACTGTCTATGCTCCAACTCTGTCGACAGATGATCGTGATAAAGATAAGCTCTATGCAGAATTTCAACTGCTAATAAAGTCTCTACCGAAACAAGGCATGGTCATAATCGGGAGAGACTGGAATGTGCGCATAGGTCGTAATGCCGCTACAATGAATACCTCGACAATTGGCAAATATGGCATCGGGGTCCAG
Organism: Dracunculus medinensis; assembly: GCA_900625125.1. Taxonomy (NCBI): domain Eukaryota; kingdom Metazoa; phylum Nematoda; class Chromadorea; order Rhabditida; family Dracunculidae; genus Dracunculus; species Dracunculus medinensis. The sequence continues at coordinate 6,768 of UYYG01000047.1, read as the reverse complement.
TGCGCCAATGAGGAAAGTCTTCTTCGTTATGCCGTTGAGCATAAACTTTTTGCTACCAATACTTACTTCCAGCGTCGTAAGAAATATCACGTGAAACTCCCTAGATGACCAACATACCAACATTTTAACCAGATCGATTATATGATTATATCCCGGTCAGCCGAGTGAACGAATTCCATATTAGCTAGCCGTTCCTATCGCAATTTTGAAACAGGCGATCTCCATGGATTTGACCATTTTATGGTTCAAGAAAGATCCGCATAAAATTGACAATCAATTCGCAGAAAAAAATGTCCTCCAAGATCCTTCGACTATCTCAAACTAAAAAATTCGGGGACAGTGAGCGCATTTCACTTATTGAAGCATCTCAAATGTGCTGTCCGAACTAAAGAACTTCCACGCCAGGGCATACTAGTAGAAAGTACGCTAGTTGGGCATCGGAAGCACTGTCCATTGTATGAAAAAGCTGTTAAAGCACGAATGTCAGGTGATCCTGACTACCAGCTGCTTCAAAGATTTACAAGCAGCATGACGAGACTATTGGAGTGACATGGCCTCAAGAATGGAGATGGCGGCTCGATTAGACGATAACAGGAAACTATTACGCCTTTTTGATAAAGCAACTGTAACTCGAGGAACAATTAGTGAAATGCTAAAGGATAGCAATGGCGTGCCAGTCAAGAATATTAAGAACCGCCTCATAAAATGGAAAAAATTCTTTGAGGCCAAACTTAACCATGAAAAGCTATCTGTTGCTCCTGATATCGCTGATACGTTTGCCGAAACCATGAGCAGCCAAGTCAAGAAGAAATAGTTTCCATTATCCTTAAGCCTAAAACTTTGAGAAATGATGGTCTTTGAAACGAACTCTTCAAATGTTATCCATCGTCCTTCACAATGCAAAGAAATACTACCAGATAAGCAGCTTGCAATTCTGCTCGCAATTCGCAATTCCTAAGAAAGGAATTATAGTACAAACTGCGATAATTGTCGAGGAATTAGCCTATTAGACGTCTCAGCGACAATTTTTATTTCCCTTCTCAACAGATTTATGGAAGTATGAGAACCTAAAGAGCAAGATATCCCCTAATCAAGCTGGATTCAGACCGGGGCACGGTTGTGCTTACCAGCTATTCACGTTAAGAAGAGTACTGGAAAATATCTGCCCAATGTCATGTGCTTCATCGATTTTGCGGCTGCCATTGATTCAATTGATAGCGCGATGCTTTGGAGAATGATGGTCTTCAGAGATCGTCCGACTCATAAAGGCATTTTATGAGTGCACGTCGGCGCAGGTCTGTGTATATGGGGAGCTGACAGATTCCTTCGAAATAAGAACAGATGTCAGGGCTGCGACCTTTCCCTCACAATATTAAACTATGCGATAGACTGGATAATGGACACCGCTTGTCGGCACTCGAGGTGTCCAAATCAATCCAGACCATCGTATTACAGACCTTGCACACGCTGATGATGTAGTCCTTTTTGGTGTTAGTTGTGGCGAAATGGAAATAATGTTAAATAACGTGTTAGCAACTGCAGCGAAAATCGGACTCAGAGTCAATGTGAATAAAACGAAAATCTTTTCGTCTTATGTGCAAGAAGCTGATTAAATGCCTCTTTTTGTAATTCATTGCCGGTTGAGGAAGTGCCCGATTTCAAATACCTTAGGTCTACTCTAATAGCAAATGGATAGGCGAAAGATGATATTACAACTCGGACCACGGCAGCTAGAAATGCGTTCCGGTTGACGAAACCTTTATAGAGTCGTCTTGAAATCACCATAAAAACGAAAGTCCGCATAGCCGTGATCCGTTCGATCTTGCTATATGGTTCTGAGACATGGCCAATAAGAGTAGAGGATATAAAGACATTATCTGCCTTTGACAACTCATGTCTAAGGTACTACATTTTACGTCGGGTGAATAAAATCTCATGTGATCGCACCCATCTTCATTTAAATACCACTTGCATTAACAGAGCCATCACAGGTCGTCGTTTTCGCTGGTTAGAACACCTTCTTCTTTGCCCATCACAGGAGCTAGCCTATTTACGCTTATTTGCTAAACCATGTGATGGGTGGCATCAAAAGCGAAGTGGGCCAATCAAGACCTGGAATGATACGGTCAGAAAAGATTTTGAACGCATAGATGGACCAGCAATATATGGACTTAGACGATAGAAAAAGGAATGGCTTCCATTACTGTCGACGATGGCATCAGACCGCCGTTTGGAAGCGTCTTACTTTTGTAGACGTTGGAGCCAGCCTAACCAGTAATGGTGAGAACTGTTAGAAGAGAAGAAACTGGTGCATTAAAAAATGAAATAAAAGTGTTGAAACTTAAAAATGGTTCAAGCAAACTGTCTTGGTTTCTTTAGAAATAAAAAAACGATTATTTAGTGCCTACCATTTCTGATTTGACTAGCATCATTATGTATTACTTTGCTAAAAGATTTTCTCAAGGAAATCGCTTACCAATGTAATAAGCAATAGAAATGAATAGTAAATTGAAAACGACTATAAAGTTTTTAAAGTTTTTCTTCTGAGGAATTTTACTCAAAATGTATTAAATGATGAAATTGAGCAACTGTCATAAAATTGTTGTTTTTGCCAAAATTATTTTTTTGTATCCTCTTCAGCCATATTCGAATATTTTTTTAACAATAAGTCCACCACTGCCGGAGAGAATCATCATACTCAAGACGATAAATATTCCTCCAACCAAAATCAGTCCGCAATCCTGAAATAAATAAAATAAAAAAGCATTTTGCTTAGAAACCTTCATAAAATTGAGATTTCTTGTTACAAGATTTTTTTTCTTTTTATTTTTTCTTTTCATCAACGAATAAGTACTCATTCCAACAAGTAAAAAATATCAAGAATGCAAGCAATTTTTCTTTATTTTGATGAAGCATTCATTCACTATATCCGAATTTAAATGATGAACCTAAATTCGCTCTTGATATGTTTACAATCTATGCTATAATAATATTATAATAACTTTCTTTTCCTTTCAATTATGAGTAATATTCCATTATTACTATAATATTATTTAGCTTGACAAAAAAGCTTCTGCATTAAGGATGAGAAAAATTGTTATCTGAATGCAATTTAACTTCATTAGTTACATTTAGTTCCATTAGCTGCAAGAGGTAAGAATCAAACCATGATACATGGTCGAAACATCATCGTTCAATCATCTTATCTTAAGGATGAACATAAGGGACATAGTACATAGTCATGTTTAGAGGATGAACTTCTTATGCAAATTAACTTCACTTCTTCGTTTAACAAATGAAAACTGTATTTTAACTTCGATGTAATCATGCGATCCATTCTCAGTTAATTTATGTATTAAAAACCCACAAATCTTTTTCTGAATTGTATACAGCATGTAACAGCAAGTGTATAGAAGTAGTATCTATCTATCTATCTACATATATATATATATATATTTATATATTGCCTTTCCTTTTAATATCCAATTTAGATTTGTGCATCAAGCAGCATGGGTTTATTCTGCATAAATGTTTTTTCTTTTAACAGCAGTAAATCTGTCATTAAAAATGAAATCCGAATGAATGAAAAAAAGTTCAGATCACTGTTTGGCAAAAAAACTCTTATCTCTCCAATAGTGGAATCAGAAATAATTGGGGAATTAATCAGATGATCCGTTTTTTGTTGAAATTCCAGAAAATTTAAAGGAGAACTCTTAAGTCAACATTCCTTCAGAATAATTTAGATCTTCAATTTTAATTTACAGTCATGAAGCTCGAGAGCTCAGCGTTTCTTGGTTAGTGTGCCGATGAAGCTTGAGAGGATAATACAATTAATATATTTTCAGTAATAGCGCATCCAAATACATTCATACATTTTCAATAAATGCATTTCACTTAAACTCATTAATTCAATGAATTCATTCTTCCAAGAAAACTGGGCTAATAAATAAGAAATTACTTCTTGAAATGCTAATGTGCTTACAATTAATTGTTTATTTGCCTCACCATATATTTTAGAACGATGCAGTGAATTCATCGCTTCATTCTGAATATTTTTATTTTAATATTAATCATCTATTCAATTATGTTATTACATTTTTATTTATTTATAGAAGCGAGTATTTTTCGTGTTAATTTTACCTCATTCTAATTAAATATATGACAAAAACTGGTCTCTGCTTACATTGTTTTCTCATCAATTTCAGATGCTAAAGAAGGATGTGCGCTATTTCAAATTTTCTTACTTTTACAGCTGTCATTTATCTATTGACATTATTCAAATTAAAATCACATTATCTTTTCTCCACTTGAAAACTGAAAATTGATTTCAAGTGATAGCAATCCAAAATAAATAAGAAAATAAAAAATTATTCTATCACTATTATACTACTATTATTAAAAATTATTCATCAAAATTTCAAATTTATATTTAGACAGACAGCAATCGATGATTTTCTTCTTCTTAATTATTCTCTTTCTTTCTTGCTTTTATACGGATTTGCACAAAAATATTTCAAGGAATATTTCCATCCATGCGCCAATTCCTGTATTTGTCTGCCCATTCATACATACCAATTGTTTCGATTTTTTCAAAATCATTAATTTAAGAAATATTGGAATGCGATTATAAGAAAAAATTAAAAAAGCAAGTGTTTTGTGTTTATTAATAAAAAAATCAAACATTATTAAACTCAAAAAAATTTAAAAATATTAACAAAAGAAACGATATGTTGTTTTCACTAAAATCAAGCCAGATTGATTGTGTCCTTTGGCAGTGCAGAATAGGACTGTGAAAAAGGTGTTGTAGACCTATTGACGAAGGACCTCAGTGGTCAACTAAGTCAGCCAAACCAATGTGATCCTTGCTTTTCATTAGCAAAATTTTTTCAATTTTTCACGAAATAATCTGCTACTTTATTCATGTCCTATTGACAAACGATGAATTGAACCTAACTTCACTTTCTGCAAATTACAGTGGCATGAAAGAACAAACCAGTCCAAGGTGACTGAAAGATACTGTGAGGTAAAGTCCCTGGACCAAAAGCAGAAAGGGTTGTCGCCAGTAGTAGGTGGAACCGGCAGAAAACAGCGGTGAAGGTCAAGATAGCTAGTTTGAGCCGCAAACCGCGTAAAGTTGGATGTCATCACAAGCACAGTGTAATGCTCGATAAATGAAACTGTAATTCTTTCCAGAACCATAAGATATTTTTATTTTTGATCAAATTGTAATCCCTCATTATTTTAATATTTCCAAATTTCAATTTTATTTTTATGATTTTCATTGCATTCATCAGTTATTATGAGCTAAAACTATGAACAATTGTATGAAAACCTTTCCCTTAATTCCCTTAAAGAATTTGATTTTGAATGGAACGTATATCAAATCAAATTCTTTTCTTAATAAATGATTTTCAAATATTAGGAACATAGAATTTCATCAAATTAATGTGAACTTATTTTAACTCATTTGCCCAGCTGGTAATGATTAACAAGAATTTGGCTTTTTTTCTAAAGTATATTGAATTTCAAAAAGCTTTTTAGGTCGCTGAAAGACCGTTTTAAAGTCCAAGAAGCGAAAATTTACTTAGAAAAAACTCAAGTGATCTTCAATTTTTCATTGTTCAAATTAAGTATACTACATAACATATTACAATTTTAACCGCGATAAAAAAGTACATGTTTTACAAAATTTTCTCAAAACTTTTACCTAAAATTTGAATTGAAGCATCCAAAAAAAATTATACAATATTAATCGACTATATATTCACTATTTCTATAAGCCTTTCTTATCCGAAAATAATTTTTTTTTGCATAAATTGGGATATTTTCTATATTCTTAAGAGAAAGAAGTTTTTTTTTTAGCTAAATCGTAAGGGAAAATATAAGGAAATATAAGATGGATGAGCTGAAAATGTAATGAATTCTTTAGAAAAGTTCTTTGATTTTCGGCTTTTATTTTTTGAAGCATGAAGGTCTTGAGTTAAGATGTTTGGGCGTTACATTTTACCACTGATAGTTACAACTTCTTCTTCTTCTAACAGTTCTCATCATTACTGGTTAGGCTAGCTCCAACGTCTACAAAAGTAAGACGCTTCCAAACGGCGGTCTGATGCCATCGTCGACAGTAATGGAAGCCATTCCTTTTTCTATCGTCTAAGTCCATATATTGCTGGTCCATCTATGCGTTCAAAATCTTTTCTGACCGTATCATTCCAGGTCTTGATTGGCCCACTTCGCTTTTGATGCCACCCATCACATGGTTTAGCAAATAAGCGTAAATAGGCTAGCTCCTGTGATGGGCAAAGAAGAAGGTGTTCTAACCAGCGAAAACGACGACCTGTGATGGCTCTGTTAATGCAAGTGGTATTTAAATGAAGATGGGTGCGATCACATGAGATTTTATTCACCCGACGTAAAATGTAGTACCTTAGACATGAGTTGTCAAAGGCAGATAATGTCTTTATATCCTCTACTCTTATTGGCCATGTCTCAGAACCATATAGCAAGATCGAACGGATCACGGCTATGCGGACTTTCGTTTTTATGGTGATTTCAAGACGACTCTATAAAGGTTTCGTCAACCGGAACGCATTTCTAGCTGCCGTGGTCCGAGTTGTAATATCATCTTTCGCCTATCCATTTGCTATTAGAGTAGACCTAAGGTATTTGAAATCGGGCACTTCCTCAACCGGCAATGAATTACAAAAAGAGGCATTTAATCAGCTTCTTGCACATAAGACGAAAAGATTTTCGTTTTATTCACATTGA